>CAKNYM010048433.1:22914-64003 GCA_932195095.1 Andricus curvator | reverse complement strand
CCATCCATCCATCCACCCACCCACCCATCCACCCACCCACCCATCCATCCACCCACCCACCCACCTACCCATGCCCGAAAATTGCTTTGACAATCGTGGGTGTGAAAGGCAACATTTATTTCGCTCTACAAGCACAGTAAAGTGGCATTTTGATTGTGCGGCACTATTTTGTATAATCTATAGCAAAATGCATATTTTTAAACCTAAGCAAAAAAAATACCTTCACGAATATTTTGTTTCGGATACAAAAAACTGCTATCACTTTTTCACCGTATCATGTGCATCTCTTAGATTTTAGGCAGAATCAGAAGTTTATATTTATTATTTGTTTAAATGTTAGTTTGAAGAAACGAATTTCGGAAAGCTCTGCAGAGGAGATATTTTACTACCTGCGTACATCCAAAAAAATCTTAAATGTCGATACGTCCATCGTGGTATTCCTTTTCTGAAAATAGCACCCTTTAAAGAAGAAGAAGCCTATCTGGATCCAAGGATTGTTGTATACCACGACGTAATGTACGAAGATGAAATAGAGACTCTAAAAAGATTGTCAGAGCCCCAGGTTTGTCAAACTTTCACATTTTTTCTTAATTCTTATTTATTATAAAAATAGTAGCCGGGTGAAACTTATCCCGTGTAGCTGTTTCTAATGTTAACACAGCTAACCTCTTACTGTCCTGCATGCTTCCTCAGCGATCACATATTACGATTGAGATATTTAATAGTATGTTACTTTTCTAGTAGGCAATTATACATAGGTAGGGCCACAGTTACAAGCGTAGCGGGTAACGTTTGCTACCTAAGAATAGTCACATTTCAGTATTACTGGTCGAAGCTGGCCCACAGTTATGATGACTGCTACCAGATGTCGCATTCACGGCAGCGCCGCCAGTTGTTACCGTAGGACGTAGAGGGACCACTGTTACTAGAATAACCGGCAAATGTTACCTGCTACGCTTGCAACATGTGATTTCTTTGAGTACGAAGTATAGTGTCACTAGGTGATTGCTAAGGAAGCAGGGCCGGCTTAATCAATAGGCTAATATAGGCTATAGCCTAGGGGCGCCATGTAATTGATGCGGGCGCTTTTTGGGAAATTTAAGTTTATTTAAATGAGTGCAATGTGAATTAGGGGAAATTATTATTATTATTATTATTTCCTGAGTTGAAACCGTTAGAGTCCGTTACGCTTGGGTGATCCCGTTGCGTCCCCTTGTAAGCCTAAGCGTGGCCCCAAAGCCCTCTCTATACGGCAAGGACCGCAGCCACGCTATTGGCCGATATTTCTGACTCACTGATGCAGTTACGCCCGTGAGTGTTAGTTGTTTCTCCGCAATCGCGGGACAGTGACAAAGGATATGAATAGGTGTCTCATAATCCCTTCCGCATAGACGATTGAGAGGACGTTCTGCAAGCCCTATCTTATGCCTGTGATATCCGAGGTTTCCATGCCCTATACACATTTTTGTTAGGACTTTGACTTCGTTCCTTCCGAGCTTAGGTATTTCCTTCGCTCGATTAAGGTTTAGCTTTAAACCCAAGAGTCTTTTGGCCTGTCTGCAGTTAGTGGCTAATTCTCACTCATTCTGAAATTCCTCGGTCAGCCAAATGTTGATTCCTTCAGCACTAACCTGCTGGAAATGCCTACATCTGGCTCGGGTCCAGTAAAGTTTTCTCTTGCTGTCAGTTTTTTCGAGTCTGTCCGATATCTCATTACCTTTGATGACACTGTGTCCAGGGATCAAAAGTAGAGTCACCTGGTTTTCCGCCGCCAGGTTGTTCAGTGCATCAAAGCACTCCCATGCTAGTAGCGACGTAGTCGTTGTTCCATTCAGGGCCATTGTAGCAGCCCTGCTGTCTGAGCAGCTACGGATGTTTCTTTTGTTGGCATACTCCTGTGCCTTACAGGCGCACTGGAGCATGGCCATAATCTCAGATTGTAGAACTGTGGCGTAGGACCCCATCGGGATTGTGAAGCCCATTCCACTCCTTCTACGATATACACCGGCTCCTGCATTCTTCTTGTTTCTGGAGTCATCTGTAAACCAGTTGTCCCCATCACTGGGCAGGTGTGCTTCGCCGTTAACACCAATCCTCCTTAGTGGACAGGCAGATAGCGAGTGGGTGTTTTGTCCAGGCCGCCTTCGCAGCCACAGCCTTGATGGTGAAATGGAGGGGCTCCAACCCTCTTAGTGCCCCAAATTGTGGGATCGCTGTGTAGATTCACATAAGTGTCTCCCGCTTCAAGCCTCAGCTTTTTCCTATGGCTTTCCTACAGAGCCATAGAGTTGCTACTAGCTTTTTGCACTTGTTTTCCAGGTGTTCGTTCCATGATATCTCCTTATGTACTCATGGTTCCCCACTTATACCGTCTGGTGAATACAACCGCGTCATACACGAATTGACCGATAATCAAGTCTTCTTGCACCAAGCATCCACTATCCCCAGTGCTTGCTGCATTACTCCGAAGAGCGCATCCAGATGCTGGCCGCGCACGATAACCAATATATCGTCCGCATTGTCTATACCGTGGTAGCCCTGACTCGTGAGCAGATGAAGCAGTTCATCCACTACCAAGCACCACAGCAGGGACGATATAACGACCCTTCGTCGTTGTTAGGTTTCTGTTGGCCAACGTGTGGTAGGTCCATTCCACAACTGCAATAGGCACACCATGTGCAATCATGGCCGCCCTGATCACCTCTCTGGAGGTGTAGTTGTAGGCTCCTCCAATATTCATAAAGGTTCTAATCGCGAGACCTTTCTGCTTCAGTTGTCCTTCGATTAGGTTTAATGCTCCGCTGAGGGCCGTCTTGGTAGAATGAACAGCCCCATAGGCGTGTTGCTCCTTGTGAAGTGGCCTACTTGACAAGGCCTTGTCGCAGATATATTTATCCACAAGTCTTTCCGCAGGTTTTAGTAGGAAAGACGTAAGGCTGATGGGACGGCAATCCTTGGATGAAGTAGAACAGATCCTGCCTGCTTTCGGAATGAAGACTACTCTCGTACCTCTCCATGCCGTTGAAGCATATCCCAGCGTCAGAATAGCCCTAGCAAGTCTCACGAGAGGTCTTATGATGATCTCTCTAGCCTTCTGTAAAAGGACCGGATATATGCCATCGGGACCAGGAGCCTTGTAAGGACTGAAAGATTTCAGGGCCCACCTGACCCCGAAGGGAGTAACAATCTAGTTGGCTAGCCGCCGTTTTGGACCCAGCTGGGCCACGAACGGCTTTGGTTGCCTCTGAGGTGTCGCTCCCTTTTTTCCAGACCTTATGAAGCCCTGAAAATGTGCCTTGATCAGGCAAGCCAAGGTCTCCTCGTCCGACGCTCAGTATCCCCCGTCGGGCAATTTTAGGGTGCCGAGAATAGCATCCAGGTTTCGAGAATGCTGCTTGTCCAGTCTAGCTACCTCTGCTCCTTTCTCGATGTCTGTGCCAAAGTTGGTCCAACTTTCTTGCTTCGCCCTACGGATTGCACCCCTGTATTCATCCTTCATCGTCGTAAATGAGGTCCATAGTTTATCCGTTTTGACAGTATTGGCACGTCTCTCCAGCCTTTCGGACTCTTGTGGGTCGACAATTACTTTCATAAGTAGATTTGATTGCCTCCGTGAAAATATTTGCTGCCATCCCCAGAGTGTTCACGTCTCTAATTGACCTGGGAACCTACGATAGTGCACTCCTTAGTTCAGTGGAAAACTGGTCCCAGTCCCTTATTCTTGGATTTCTGGACCACTTAGGGCCCGTGGGTACGAAGGATTCCAACTCGTACTCTATATGTGCGTGATCTGAGAAATTGGGTTCGTCTGAGACTCTCCACTTTTTGACATTGTCTTCAAAACTAGCGGTACAGAGAGTGATGTCAATGACTTCCTCCCTGATTGAGTTACGAAACGTCGGGGTACTCCCCGTGTTAAGGATATCTAAATCAGTAGTGATTAGGTATTCCAATAGATGAGTTAATGCCCGTGCTGCCCCACATAGTATGGTGGGAATTAGCATCGCACCCCAGCAGAACAGGAAGACCCCTTACCTTACAGTAATCCACCAGTGTACGTACCTCCACTGGTGGGTTGGTATCGCTTTCATAATGAAAGTTGGCCGATTCCATAACTATCTTCCCTATTCCTTTAAGATCTGTGGCTATCACCATCAGGTCTCTCGAACATAACTCTAGCACCGGGACAACGTTGGCTCCCTTCGTCAGTATGCAGGCCCTTGGTTTGGCCGCATTAGGAGCCCTGTAACAAAAGCCAGCCCTCCCTAATCCCCTCATGATATGTCGAATTAACCAAGGTACCTGGATTAGCGAGATACCTGTGCCTCGTAGCCATGCACCTCTGCAGAACCGCAGAGGCGCCTTTGCTGTGATGCAAGTTAATTTGGGTAATGGTTAGGCCATGAGTAGTCATTTTAGGTATGCTCCTGGCCTTTCTGTGTCCAGACAGGCTCCTCCTGTCCCTGGCCGGTAACCCTAAAGATGACCTATCCATGGTAGTAGAGGGGCCTGTTGTCGAGGACCGCAAGAGCCCTTGTGTGGGACTCAGGAATTTGCACAACTAGGAGGTGCTTGGTACCTCCCGCTGTGCCCTCTTCTCGAGGCCGGTCGTGCCTGAAAATTCGCCAGGATGCTGTCCTTCGTGAAGGGTTGAATCCCTCCAACCGCCATAAGATCACAGACGGGTCTTCCAGCTTACCTGGGAACCACGCCGCAGCCCTGAGCATCCTTGGGAGCACTTCAATCCCACTTACTTTTAGATCTATGTATTATGTAGCTCGTGTCCGTCATCACCACTGTCAGAGGGTGAGTCCTCTGGGCAGCTGTCAGTCCAGCCCCCGACGACTCCCTGTTCGCCAGCTGCTGGGCTGTCTTGTGCCTCTTCATAGGTTTATCCCCCCCCCAGGTGGGATGTCCCCAGAGCCCCTCCCTCTCTTCTGAGCCTCAGTACTGGTTGTCGATGTTGTGGTTGCCGATGTTCCAGTCCTCACAGCTGCTTTACTGGCCTGCTGCGCTTGCCTCCTCAGGTTCCTTTTCTGGGAACCGTTGGTGCCTTTATTCTTTTTGGGGGACTAATTCGCCGCTCCCGTTTCCATATCCTCATTCAGGGGGAACGTCAATCCCTCAGCTCCTGGGGGAGCTGGGGACACAGCCGCCACCTGAGTTTGGCTAGCCGGAGGGACAGATTGGGAGGAAAGGGTTACGTTAGACCCGTTCGCGACCAACCCCTCTCTCTCTTCAGCACCTCCCTTCCTCCTTCCTTCAAATTTTTGTTTTTTGGTGTCTTTATTTTGATGCCACGAGGAGCTAGGGAAATAAAAGGTCCGCTCCTGCAGAGCTCCGCATGCAGGGATAAGAACACTCACTCGGGGAGATCGTCCGGTGTCCCCGAGAGGCCCTTAGGACACCTTCGTACCCCTAGGTGCCAAAGTGCCACGAACACGCTCACTCGACATCCATGGCTTAGGGAGGTGGCCACATTGAGTGATACACTCAATGAATACCCGTTCGTAAGCCAGCATACTAACGGAGGGCTGTTTGTTGGTCGCTGTGCGGGCCGCAGGTTATTCCCGTCCCGATTCCAAAACTGGATATCGGTCCGGGAGGAACCTCGACCCAAGGATCCAAAAGGCCCGTGTTAGCTAGGCTCTTTCACCCTTCTACTACACTACAATCATATATACCAGGAATGGTTAGAATCTGTAAATGAGACATTGATCCGTAGAGACATAAGAAGCCATAGGAACACAAGAGCTTGCATGAAAAAATGCATGGACGTGAAGGAAGCTAGAGTAGTATGCCAGGACAGAAAAGTGTGGCGACAAATAGTTTGTAAACAGAGTGACAGTAGAATGAATGACGCCTGAAACAAAGATCTTGGATACTAAAGGGGCCCAAGTGGAGAACCATACATAACAATTTTGTGAGGCTTTTCACTTGGGGTGATCGCTAGAGAGATTGATCAGCAACCTGGGTCGGAGCAGTGTTGCGGAGTAAACGTGTCATTTAAATAAATAACACGAGAATTCCAGATCAATCTAAAATATATATACCTAACACTTATATGCCTATCCACCTCATACCTATATTCCTACCTACCTTATACCTATATACCCATATGCACACTACTATTCTCCAACCGAGCAAGTCACGCCTACCCCGAAAGGGAAATGGCTTAATGGTATAATACACCTGCAGACTGAGGTCCGTTTAACTCCCTTGTCCCACACAAGGTTACAGCCCCTAGGAGAGAAATCAGGGGGAAAACCAGATTTGGAATTCTACAAAATATGTTTTGTTGTCATTTTCTTTAAATAAAAAATATAATTTCAGTGTTTCAATAGAATCGGAGGGGGGGGGGGGTAGTAATAGCTTAGGACCTCCATTTCACTAAATTTTACGTATATTCTCTTTTTTTGTAGCTTGAAAGTGCAAAAGTGCGAAATCCTGTCACTGGTGAAGTGGAAACCTCTGAAGACAGAATTGCCAAAAGTGTCTATCTTAAAGATAACGAAAATAAACACATAAAGGTTGTGAGGCGTCGAGTGGAACATATGACAGGTTTGGTATTTGAAAAAGCCAAGCAATTGCAAATTGCTTATTACGAAATTGGAGGCTTTTATTTACCACATTATGATTACGTGCATGTAAGTAAAGTGTGGCTAAACTCATGTAGATTTTATTAATAGTTTATCAATACGATAATAACTTCGCAACTTTTCAGAAATCGGACGAAAGCTCTTTGAAATACTTTAGCAGTGGAAATCGTATAGCCACGGTTCTGTTTTATGTAAGTGAACAAATGATTTTCAACCCGTGCGTGCAATCCGAATGAATCTGAACTCAGATTCCTTCGGATTTGTACGCATGGATCGAAAAGAATTGCAAAGTTGCTATGGACTGGTTCGTATTGCATTGTGATTTATTCTTATTTTTTTAAGAGTAAATAGGAATGAATTTACGCCCAAAATGTGGGTCTTAACCAAAGTAATACCCACAAAACATAGAGTCCATCTGGACTCTGTCCAGATGGACTCTCTGACAGATGGACCTCTGGGGAGGACTATAGATGGCTGATGTGATGATTCAGTTTCCCGCTTCCACTTGCCTCGTTAACCTCCAACTCACCACCGAATAACTCCTTACAAAAGATTCCGATTAATTTTTCGATCTCCATATTTGTTTCCACAAATAGCTAAAAAAATATACGGTACACCTTGTGCCATGCAGCCTTCGGTACGGTAGTTTGCACCTTGGCCTGGGGTTTTTTGCTACGGGGCCATCCCTAGACCATGGTCTGCGACTACTTATTCAACTTTGAAACTGAATTCAGGAGAAATCAGTCACAGGCCATATCTGGACAATTAAGTTTTAAGTAGATCTACTTTTTACCCGCTTACTTTACGCCGCTGGTATAAACATGCTTAGTTTCAAAAGCTACTAGTTTGAAACTATCCAACTTATAAAGTATATGAACCTGAAATTGTCACGGTGAGCCTCAATCAACTTCAACTTAACCTTCTTACTCAACGCCAGTTGTTTGCAGGATTTAACTCTGATGTTGCCCGAATATTTTAAGTGAAAAATGAAAAAAATCGATCGAGCACTTTTTCTCGAAGTTCAAATTTTGTTTCTTCAAGGTTTTGTTTTTTGTAATTCAACATTTGAATTATGTGAAATACATAAAATATATAGTAAAAAAGTTCCTATGAACTTTTGTATCAAACGAAAACTGAGTATTATATAGAGGTTTTTGTAGTGCAAATAGGGCTGCAAAAACATCTATAGAAGATCCAGTTCTTGTTTGAAACAAAAGTTTATAGGAACTTTTTTACTACATATTCCATGTATAAAAGCGCACATAAAATAAAAATTTTTTATCACAAAAAAAAAACATTTCGAAAAATCAAAATTTGAGTTTTCAAAAAAGGGCTCGATCGATTTTTTTCATTTATCGCTTAAAATATTCAGGCAGCATCAACGAATTAAATCCTACAAAGAATTTGCGTTGATTAAGAAGTTTAGGTTGAAGTTGGTTGAGGCTCACCGTGAGGTGTAAATAACTATAAAGAGAAGGAAAGGATAGACTCGCACTATGTTCAGGAATAGTGAATGAATCACTTGGTAGCTAAAAAATCTGTCCGATTATGAGTGAGAGAGCAAAAAATCATGCCAAAAAGTATGAATATGTATCGCCCAGACAAAGGTACTAGGTCAAGGGTGGAGGAGAAGAAGAATTAAGAAGTCAAAGCAGGCGCGAATTGAAATTGTGAATTTTCAGAAACCAGAAGTACAGATGGTATATTGTGATAAGATGAGATATTTTTTAATTCATTATAGATAAGACTAGGAGACGCAATTAGGCAATTAAAATGTAGAGGGCGCATGGATAATACTATGGAATATCATCTTCAGGGGTTCATCTGAAGTATGTGGTACTGCTGTGTGCGGTGCGCGGTTGTCAAAGAGAAGAAGCAGCCGTACATAAGCATAAGAACAGAAAAGCGGAGATACTATTTAAAGAAAGAATAGGTAAAATCAAAGCCGAACAGGATGGAAAAATCGAAAATGGTTTTGAAGGAAATCGGAAATTATTTTGGAAATAGGTTAAGAAGATTAGGAAAGAAAGTAGTAGTACAGAGTTAGTCGAAATTAGGAATACTGTCGGTGAAATGGTGTATAATATCGAAAAAGTGAAAGGCTCTGTGTACGACTTTTTCAAGAAATTATATGGTAGTAAAGTTATCGAACATGACACGTCAAGAATATGACACATACGTAAAGAACGCCTTTTATAAGTAGCTTTATTGGATTTAGTGCCTTCAACATTAAGCTTGTAGTTAAGAATTTAAAGAACGAGAAAGAGTTGATGAATATCTACGCTAAGAATAGGGAAGTTCCAAATGATTGGACAAAGGCGATTGTCGTTCCAATTTACAAGGGAAAGGGTGACAAAGATGTAAGTATATATATATTAGGGTGGTCCAAAAAAGGCATTTTCGAATTTTTGGGATTAGATTGAAAACTATTGTAGGCTATATGAAAGTAGAAAACCCATATTTTTTTGTTTTGCAAAAAAATAATTAGTAGGACTACGCATTTGTTGCAAAGTTTTTTCTAAATTCACTACTCAACATAGAGAATTCACGGTGCCGCCTATGGTTTAGCTTGGCAGTGTGGCAGCAATGTAACAGCTACACTTTGCGAACTTGACCTGCTCCTTTGTTAAAGCTTGAGGCTCGCCTGAGTCCTCAACAACCACCTTACCTAAATCTTATTGAATTTCTGCAGAGAATTTTTTGTTTATTAATTAATAGATATTTAATTATTAATCAATCCGTAATCATTGTAAATTTTAATGAATTTAATTTCAATTATTTAGTTATTAATTATGAATTAATAGATGATTGAATTATTAATAATTCAATAATTATTAATACATTCATAATTATTTATTAATTAATAATTATTTAATTATTATTAATCAATCATAAAAAAATGTAAATTTTAATCAATTCAATTTTAATTATTAATAATCAATTATCATTTTTAATTATTGTTATTTTGAATATTAAAATTGTTTAATTTATTTAATTTATAATAATTTATTGAAAATAATAATAACAATTATTATTAATTCTAATCATTTATTAATTATTATTCATTTTAATGATTCATTAATCAATAATTATTCAATGTTTATTCATTACTAATAGTTTAATGTTTAAAAATCAAAAAGTTGCTAGTAAATAATGATCTCCATTTTAAAATAAAATTACAATAAATATTTAGTTTCATTTACTTTTCGTTTAAATTTATTTCATTTCTGCATCTGGTTCCCTTTATGGTGTGAAGAAGCCTCAGGTAATAAAAGCCATAAATAAGTAGGAGAAGCACCGAGGAGCAAGTTAAGAGAAGAGTAGAGCCCTCGGATTGACTGGTGTATATTGCTCTATTGTATTCATGCTTAAACCAAAGGCGTCGCCGAACTCAAAATTTAATGATTTTTCATGTTTTTAATAGTCTTTTTCTTCTATAAATTATTATAAGTTTTATTTTTCTTCTTTAGAAACCTGTTCTTAGGTAAGCAACTCGTGTTTTGTGAAAATTCCAGTTGATAAAAATATACAGAAAGCCCGTTATATGGTTTTAAATATTGCGATTTTACGGAAATTGACGATGTTGTTAAATTCTTACATAACATTTTTAAAACATCTAAGTATGATATAATGCATTATCATTCTTATGCAAATAAATGCCTAAAGTTTCAAACAAATGTAATCATAACTTCTAATGCAGAATTGCAGTTGAAAAAAGTAATGTCTTTTACCTGTTAATTTCCATAAGAGAGAAAAGTGAAATGCGTAGTCCTACTAATTATTTTTTGGCCAAGTAAAAAAATATGGGCTTCCTATTTTCATGTAGCCTACAATATTTTTTATTCTAATCTCAAAAATTCGAAAATGTCTTTTTGACCACCCTAATATATATATATATATATATATATATATATATATATATATGAAACAGTCCTTGTCGAAGGAGCAAACTTTTGCTTTCCTCAAATCATCAGAGCGTAATTCAGGTACAGAGGGTTTTATTTTCGCATGCCAGGACGGTGTCATTTCCACCTTAGCATACCGTGAGCGTATTTTATGTCAAGAAGTTCCCAGTGATAGGTGCAGAGCCTGTTATGCACACGCTGAGTACCTAGAACCCATACTATCAGGGTGTCCGACCCACGCAGGAACTACGTATATCTAGAGACATAATGCGGCCCCAAGAGGGCTTTATTATTATCTTTGTCGCTCTTATGGTGTTGGTCGTGACCCTGCCCTGCCGAACGCTCCAAGGGAGATAGAGTCAATTGTCCGAAACGAGAAGTGCCAAATTTTCTGGAACTACGATTTTCGGGCAGCAGTCTCCGTTGCGCACTCGAGGCCTGACATTGTTCTCCAAGACTTCGAGAAACGAACTATATTTGTGATCGAATTCTCGGCTCCGTCCGAATGCAACATCACTGTAAAGGAGAAAGAAAAAGAGGAACGACTGTACCCAAAATATTCGGTGCAAGTAATTGTCCTTGTGATAGGTGCTCTCGGAGGTGCGAAACTATCACTCCTTCGTAACCTTAAAGCCATACCCGCGTGCCAAAAATATGCCAAGGCACTTGCGAGATGCATGCAGAAAGCTGTCATCCTTGGGTCGCTTCGTGTCCTCAAGACACACGAGGGTTTCGCCGGCCTGACGTTGTGATTTCGTCGTTCCCTGTGACCACTCATCTCGCGGTTGTGAGACGTGGCCATAGGTGTGATTTACCGCGGTTCTACTGGGGGCTATTGACATTTTTTTTTTAGATGGCTGTTGCTCTCAGTGGGACCCTACGGTGGTTGTTTAACTCTTTTTTTAAATTATATATATTATATATATATATATATATATATAACAAGTAAATAGACAATATCCAGTATATATAGATTAGGACTAGACAATAAAGTTTTTTTTTTAATTTTTCGAAGTTTTCAAAGAGTAAGGATTCAATGGTGGCCTTCTAAAAACAATAAAGGCTAGAAAAGCTAGTAAAGGTAGAAAAGCGAGTGTACGGGTAAATGAACAACTGAGTGATTTTTTTATATTAAGGAGGACGGAGCTTTAGGTAAGAATGAGTTATGTCCTCTTACTTATACAGGGAAGGATACAGCTGTGCACGGAGCAACTGTGCACGAGCCCATTTGTGCTCGTCGATGGCCACAGGCACAACTGTGCACCAGGCCATATGTGCACGTCTAAATTTAAACGTCCACAGATGGGAAACTCCTAACTGTGCACGTCTAAACGTCGACGTGCACAGATGGTACCCTACGAAAGGTTGACGTGCACAGATGGCACACTCCCATATGTGCACGTCTAAATATCGACGTGCACACATGGTTCCCTACGAACGGTTCACGTGCACATATGGGACACTTCCCACTGCGCACGCCTCAATTTGCGAGGGGTACAACTGGGCACGAAGTTCTTGTGCACGAGTCCAACTGTGCGCGTCGAGGGCCGGTGGTACAACTGTGTACGTTGTTGGTCAGTGGCACAACTGTACACCTCGAAGGCCAGTGGTACAACCGTGCACGTTGTTATCCACTTGCACAACTGTGCACGTGCACAGATAGTACCCAACTAACGTTTTACGTGCACAGATAGGACCACTGATATATATATATAATACACTGGATGCAGGATTCAATGGAAAACGCGTGTGCCTACTTGAAGGCTTCGGAGCCGCCATTTTTCAGGGATGTTTTGGTTCGGGACCATTCGGGACAGATCGGGATATGCGGGAGATTCAAATGTAGTATAGAAGAGAACTCAAAAATATTAATAAAAATCATGTAAAATTTAGTTTATTGTCAATGAGTGAATCGACTAAAACTGAAAACTAAGTAAAACTTAATAAAAAGTAATTACATAAATAAAAATAATTGAACATACAAAAAAAGGAAAGTCGATGGGATTTCGAATTGGCGGAATACACATTTTGTAAACACGTGGTTTACAATATTTTTATATTTTTTTCTCTTGAAAAGTACAATAAAACTTTGAAGTTTTTACAAGTGAACAATATAATAATTGTAATATCCTAAAAATCTATATACGTTAGAATTGTGAAACACTTATTGGAACCTTTAAAAGCTACCAATTTGTACAAAATAATTTTTCTGCGGATAAAAGAAGTGGGTAAATTATAATATAAATTATAATATTATGCCAATAATATTATGCAACTCATGAATACAGACTTTGAAACAATGTTGAATAAAAATTAAATTGAAAAAATTATAAGGTATAAATATACACAGGGCTCGGAACTGCTCAAGATTAAAAAAATAGTAACAATAATGTGTCAAAAAAGTAATCAAAAAGAAGGATTTTTTACCAAAAAGACGAATTTTCCACCAAAATTATGAATCTTCAACAAAAAAATATATGTTTAAGAAAGTAGTTCAACTTTTAACGAAATGGTTGAATTGCTTTGACTACAAAAAAATTTAATATAAAAAACAGTAGAATTCATTAAAAAAATAAGATTTTTCAACAAAATAGGTTATTTTTCAACCAAATTGTTGACTTTTTAAGCCAAAACATCAATTTTTACAAATCAGTTGAATTTTCAACCAGTAAATATGGATTTTTGATAAAAAAGTTATCTGACAACCAAACAGTTCAATTTTCTACGAAAACAGAGAAATCTTCAACCGAAAAAGATGAATTTTCAAAAAAATAAGTACATTTCTAACCAAACAGATGAATTTTCAAATAAAATTATGTATTTTTAAACAAAAGGGTGATTTTCGATCAAGAAGATTAATTTCCCTGGTGGAAAAATTTTTACAAGAAAGTACGGAAACCTAAAACTATTTTTACAGCAATCTACAAATAAATACAATAAATTACAACCAAAATTACAGGAAGAGTACAACTTTTTTCTATTATTGAGACGAATTTTGTACTTTTATTGTATTTTTTTGTACATTGTTTTATTTTGTTGTAGTTTTAATTTTCTGCGAGAATTTACAACTACAAAAATCTACAGGAATTTACATGTTTTGCAGCCAAAAAATTTTGTTTTCGGACCTAAGATGACAAATATTTAGAATATTGCAATAAGATAATTTTAAATTAAGATGTGTACCTGATCGCTATTACAAAAAGCTTCTATTTTTAAAATTTCAAGCAATGGTAAAATATTAAAACACAATAATAAAAAATCGTTATTAAACACCAAAAAAACTTAAGTTTGAAGTTTTTTTCAAATATATAGTAATTGATTGGACACCATATATATGCCATTTAAAATTATCTCTTTTCAATATTCTCAATATTTGTCACACTAGGTCGAAGAAGAACAACTTTCTGACTGCAAATAAAAATTGAACAATTGAGAAAGAATTGATCACGGTCATTGAAATTAAAATATTCGAACTCTTGAAGATAAACTTTTTTTCTGTTGAAGTGACAAAAACTGAACTGCAAATTCGAGCACTCAAAGTTAAATCTTTACAAATTTTTAACTTAAGAAATTGAACCTTGGAATTTGTTTAATTCAAACGCTTAATAATTTACGCGTATAAAATGGAAGCTTTTAACACTTTTCAATTGAAAATTTTTCAATTAAAAGTCGTTAAACTGCAAAATTTTAAATTTTAACTTTTATACATTGTACAGTTAAAAGATTAAAAAAACAGAAATCCACGCTAGCCTTTTCAGTGCTGTGAATTGAAGAATTATTCAAAAAAAATTTTTTAATTATATCATTTTAAGCAGCCGAATTTTTCCTACAATTTTTTGAAAATTCTGCAAAAGTAAAAAAATTACCATAAAATCATCCTGATTCTTTTTTGAAAATTTTATTAAATATTCTTTTTAAATTAACTAAAAAAATAAGCATTTTTATTCATTTTTAAAAAACCTTTCAAAATGCTTAAAAAGCTTATAAATTTTGTGTTCGAAATTTTCAAACATCTGCATTCTGTTTACCATCTTTTTTAATTTTGCTCCTAATATTAATTTTTCAAAATAAAAAATAATATTAAATCTTCTCAGCAAACTTAAAAATTATTTAGTTTTCTCAAAAACTCTAAAGATCCATAAAAAGCTTCAAAATTTTATTTCGAAATCTTCAAAAATCTCAATTTAGTATTTTATTTCTCGATATTTTGTCCAGTTTTAAATTAAGTTTAGATCTTCTCAAAACTTGTAAATATCTCTCAAACTAACTCACATTTTTTCTAAATTGATAATTGTTCAATTGTTATTTATGCATCAAAATTCAATAATTTCACTTACATATTAAAAATTTGTTAAATAGGACAATTAAAATTGTATGGAAAGTAAAATATTTCTGAATATCCCAAAAAGGTCTTCATTAATTAAAAAAATACAAATTAAATGGTTAAAAATAGAATATTTTAGATTGAAACAATATTTTAATAGGATTTGGAATTGAATAAGAGCGTTTAATTATAAATTTATTAATTTTAAATTATTTTAGAATTAAGAATAGTTTATGAAGTTTCAATAAAAAGTTTACATTTGTTTAACTACTGAGGCTTTCAAATTGAAAAATTTATATTTTTAACGTTAAAATCTGTTCAGAATCGTCCTGTAAAATCAATAATTGTTCAATTTTTAATAATCGCACTACAATTCATTGTGATTTATTATAATAGCAAAAGTTCTTGGAAAAAGTGAAAAATTATTTTTATTGTACTTTCTTGTAGAAAATTATATATTTCATATCCTACAAAAATTGACAGTAAATTTACTGTCCCTCTTTCCCGACTGAGTCGGGACTGATTCCTAAACTGTAGGCAGCCACTGCAGGCTATCAGCGTAGGCAGCACTATCCTTCTGGATAGAGCGCTGGGCGCACAGTACTCTTCTAGCAAAATTCATCCTGGATCCGATTTGCTCGAAATACAGGATTCAGTTCCTATTTTTCGAATTCCATTTTCATCCGTGAGTACAAGTCGAAACGTTGATGTGGATTCTAAAAGTGTAAAGTTTTTTTTTTTTTTTTTTTTTTTTGAAATTTGTACATTTCTACAATAAACTACTAGTATATACAACACAATTTTTAAGTACAATTTCCAAATATTTCAACTTTGGTGAAATCTTGTATTTTTTTTAAAGATTTGTAGCATTCTACAATAATTATACGTACAATTAAAAGATTCTTATGACGTCAAACATCCAAATTAAAAAATGTAAAATCCTGTAGTTTCCTGTAATACCTTGTAGATTTTTACGACAAAGTAGCACGCATATTATCAATAAAAAGTTATACAAATTTTTGAATTGTCGAAAGTTATACTTCATTGTTAATTTTTTTTTTGCTTTTCTACAAGAAAATACATGAAAAAATTAACTAGTTGTATTTAACTGAATTTTTCTGTTAAATTTTCTACAGTTTTTACAAAGAAGTACATGTTTTAACCAAGAATTACAGTTATAAAAATGTTGTACTTTTTTGTAAACATTTTTTCCACCAAAAATTTTTAACAAAAATTGTTCAACTTTTAACCGAATTTCAACCAAAGAAGATAAATCCTCGTTGAGAAATATAATACATAGTTCGATATTTCAACAAAAAAGATTAAAATTTTTAATTGAAAACTAGCAGTAGTATACCATTAAGCCATTTCCCTTTCAGGGTAGGCGTGACACTACCCGATTCGGGTAGTGTTTCTAGGTGGATAGTTTCTTGTAGTAAATAACTATTACAAGTGTGGGCTCACCACACCCACGGTGGGCCAACAGTACGCAGTATTCTTGAATGGTCACCCATCCAAGTACTAACCGCGCCCAACGCTGCTTAACTTCAGTGATCTGACGAGAACTGGTTTTTTCAGCGTGGTATGGCAATTTTAGTTAAATTCCATGTTTTATCAGGATTCATAATAATTCAATTGATAAATATTCTAAACCACGTGTTTACAAAATGTGTATTCCGCCAATTCAAAAACCCATCGACTTTCCTTTTTTGTACTGTTCGATTATTTTTATTTATGTAATTACTTTTTATTACGTTTTATTAAGTTTTCAGTTTTAGCCGATTCACTCATTGACAATAAACTAAATTTTACATGATTTTTATTAATATTTTTGAGTTCTCTTCCATACTACATTTGAATCTCCCGCATATCCCGATCTGTCCCGAATGGTCCCGAACCAAAATATCCCTTAAAAATGGCGGCTCCGACGCCTTCAAGTAGGAACAGATCGTTCCATTGAATTCTACATCCAGTGTATTATATATATATATCAGTGGATAGGACACTCCCAACTGTGCACGTGGACAACGTCAACGTGTGCACGTGTATTTCGGAACTCGAGGAAATTACGGAATTGAAGGAATTTATGGAATTCAAAGAATTTAAAGAATTCAAGGAATTCGACGAAATCACGTTATTCACGGAATTTACAGAATTCAAGGAATTCATGGTGTTCAAGAAATTCACGGGAATCAAAATATTCAAGAAATTCAAATAATTCACGGAATATAAGGAATTCACAGAATTTAAGGAATTCACGGTATATAAGGAATTCGCGGAATTCACGAAATTCGCGGAATTCACAAAATTCACGGAATTCACAAAATTTACGGAATTCACGGAATTCAAGGAATACACAGAATTCAAAGAATACACGCAATTCAAGGAATTGAAGACTTCTATGGTGTTCAAGAAATTCATGGAATTCACGGAATTGAAGGAATTCATGCAATTCAAGGAATTCAAGGAATTTACGGAATTCCTTGAATGTCTTGAATTTCGTGAATTACGTTAATTCTTTGAATTCCATGAATTCCTTGTATTACTTGAATTCCGCGAATTCAGTGAATTCTTTGAATTCCGTGAATTCGTTGAGTTCCATGAATTCGTTGAATTCTGTGAATTTGTTGAATTCCGTGAATTCTGTGAATTCCTTGTATTCCGTGATTTCCTTGTATTTCGTGAATTCCTTGAATTTCTTGAATTCCGCGAATTTCTCGTATTCCATGAATTCCTTGAATACCGTGAATTAGTTGATTTCTATGAATTCCTTGAATTCGGTGAATAATTTGAATTTCGCGAATGCCTTTAATTCCGTGAATTCCATGAATTCCCTAAATACCATCAATTCCTTGAGTTTCGTGAATTACTTGAATTCCGCATATTTACTTCTTGTATTACTTGAATTCCGTGAATTTCTTGAATTCCATGAAATCATTGATTCCCGTGAATTCCTTGAATTCCGTAAATCCCTTACATTCCGTAAATTTCTTGAATTTTGTGAATTCCTGGAATTCCTTGAGTTTCTTGAAGTCTATGAATACCTTGTATCCCAGAAAATCCGCAAATTTCTTTACATGCGTGAGTTCTCTGAATTCCTGAAATTCCGTGAGTTCTCTGAATTCCGTGAATTTCTTGAACTGCTAGAATTCCCTGAATCCAGACAATTCAGGGAATTCCAAGGACTTCAAATCAGTGCAGGGAATTCAGAGAATTTAAATGCATTTTGAATTCTCGTGAATTGAAATAATTCCAGTACTCGAAACCTTCGAGAACCCGAAAATGTTCTAGTACTCAAATATTTCGAGTAGCTGGTTGGTGTCGAAAACCCAAGACAGGTCGGGTTCTCGAAATCTTCGATTATCCGAAACAATTCGAGTACCCGACATAACTCGAGAACCCGACCTGTCTCGGATTCTCGGCCCGAGCTTTCGAGCTTTTTGAGCACCTGCACTGATGACATTAATTGAGACGTGCACAGTTGGGAGCGTCCCATCTATGCGCGTGCACAATTGTTCCAGTGGCCAAAAACGTGCACAGTTGTACCGTCGGCCCCAGACGTGCACAGTTGCTCCTTGCACACTTGTACCCCGCGCATATCGATACGTGCACAGTTGGGGGTCTCTCATCTGTGCACGTGAACCGTTTGTAGGGTACCATCTGTGCACGTCCACATATAGACATGCACAGATTGTACCCTACGAACGCTTTACGTGCACAGATGGGACACTTCCAATTGTGCACGTCTATATGTCGACGTGCACAGATGGTACCCTATCAATGGTTCAAGTACACAGATGGGACACTCTCAACTGTGCACGTTCAAATGTCGAGGTGCACAGATGGTACCCTGCCATTGGTTCTCGTGCAGAAATGGGAGTCTCTCAACTGCGCACGTCGAAATTGAGACGTGCACAGATGGCCCGGTGCACAGTTGTGCCTGTGGCCAACAACGTGCACAGTTGTACCTATAGCCACCGACGTGCACAGATGGGCTCGTATACATTTTCTCCATGCGCAGTTGTACGTCAACCGCTTATACAATATATGACCAATATCTAAGAATGACTTTCTTAGACGAAGAAGGTGTTGATTTCGGCACGGTGAAGGTGTTTGGATTGTCGTTTGCAGATGGTTAGGCTGTTATGGAAGAATCAGTCTATGATTGGCAGATGATGTTAAGCAGACTAGATACTAGCGCAAAGAATATGGATTTAAATATTAATGTGAATAAAACAAAAATACTGCAAAGAAGTACTATGCTGCTGACCGGATGAAGGAACTCTCCATCTACGTTTTGCCGTAAGACTTGTATATCTCTACGCCGTAACGCGAAGGTGACCCTTACGTCAAACTCTAAATAGCAATTTTCTTCATAAGGGTATGGGTGCTTCAACTATGTAGGCCAGTCATCGAGGAACAAGTATGACACTAACTTCGAATTAATTCCTCAAAAGCTGAATTTTTGTACATAACTTCCAGTTGGTATGCTTAACCACTAAAAAAATTGCAGTAAATTCTAGCTTTTTTTTTTATAATAATGCAAAATTGCGACAAAAATCACATTTTTGAAGTTTTTCTTAATTTTCACGAAAACGGATAGTTTTAGCGAAATATAGTTGAATAGAAAAATATTCGGCGTCTCATTCTGCACAAAGAACGTCCTCTCGACTTTTTTGTATGGTTTACCCTTTATTTCAATAAGGAGGTAAGAGAACGACCTCTGACATCATTGTTGATGCCATTGAAGCTTAATTTTGCTTATAAGGATTTCTCTAGGTTACCGACCACTTCATTTAAAGAAATTTGCTATAAATTAATTATCACCTTAGTACTTTTTTTTCATTCGCGAAACGCTTGCTTTACATGTGTACAAGATAATTGCAAAGTTTCTATAATTTCTCATAATTTTTTATCATTAAAAAGGCGTCAATGAATATATATCAAATTTCTCGGGAAAATCCGACGTATTACACTTGCTCGTGGCTAATAATGACGGTCTGCTACTGCCTCTATTTTTTGCCTGCGATGAAGGAAAAGGGTCAGCTACTCCTTCTAATTTTTTTACCTACCTCGGTTTAAGCTTTTCATTTCCAAGCCTACAAAATCTTCTGCACAGTCGGGTACAGAAGTAGTTTAAGAACTTTTTCGGTTTAAAGAAATATTTGTTCAAATATTGTGCGCTCATTTTTTTGAGTTGTAATGGGTTTATTTTTCTTAAATATTTTTTATTACAATTGTTTATTACAATTGTTACTTAAATTTACTGAAATTGGGAATGTCACTGAATATACCTATCACAAGATGTGTGCACAAATCAGGATTTACATGAATTATTCTTACCTATAAGAATAGCCCCAAAAGTCAGAAATGCTAAGAAATAGATTTTATTGTTCCTCTTTTTAACAGTTAAAGCGATTTGCGCGTTTACAACTGTTACTGAAATTTATTGAAATTTGAAATGACATTGAATGCACCTTTGGCAAGACCTGTGCGAAAATGGAGAATCATATCATTTATTCTTGTCAATAAAAATAGCCTCAAAAGTCAGAAATGCTAAGAACTCTTTCCAAAATTTGCCCTGAATTGTAGAAATTTATTGTGAGTACAGTTGATTGTAGGTTAGGTCTGCCATTTATTTACGTAATTGAACTTTTCGACTTAAAATCCAATTTTATTTTTGATTAACTGTAAGAAGGTATCATGTTTTATTATTAAGATTCGAAAATTACTACTAATCTTATTTTGATTTTGTGTAAAATGGAATTATCTGAGCGATTATCATGAATATATATGAAATTTAATAATCACGTACCTAAATAGCGATTTCATATGCTTGAGATATTAATTTTAGTATACATTGGTATTTTAAATTCAATACTATTTTTAACAGTGAAGCGTTTCGCGAAGTTCCTGCCCTCGAACACCAAATTAAGTGTACCAAATTTAGAGCGCAAAATGCATGAAAAAAATGTACTACGGTGATAATTAATCTATGGCAAATTTCTTTATATGAGGTGGTCGGTAACCTGGAGAAATCCATATAAGCAAAATTTAGGTTCACTGGCATTAAAAATGATGTCAGAGGTCGATCTTTTACCTCCTTTTTAGATAAAGGGTTAACTATATAAAAATTTTGAAATGTGCAGAATAAGACTCCGAATATTTTTCTATTTAACTATTTTTCGCTAAAACTAAACATTTTCGTAAAAATCAAGAGAAACTTCTAAAATGTGATTTTTGTCGCTCGCTTGCATTATTATAAAAAACACAAGGCTGAAATTTTCTGAAATTTTTTTGGTGGTTAAAAATACCATCTAGAACTTACGTACAAAAATCCAGCTTTTTAAGAATTAATTCTAAGTGAAAGTCCGTCGTTGAATGGCCTAATGGATATATTTATTTATGCTCCATTTATGAGTACTTTTCTTCCTCACATGCATCAAATAAACATGCTTCCTGCTTTAAATATTAAAGCGGAAACCATAGAGGAATTAGAAACGCAATAGAGACCAAATTTATCCACGGTGATCAGCCCAAAATGTTAGAACATGATAAAGTGGACAGAGAGGGTTCCAATATTTGTCCATTTTCTGGAAATGGAGGGATTCATGAGAGCGATTCAGGAACGAATTAGTAGCATCAGAAAGTATCAAAAGCGCGTGTTACATTAAGATGTGGTTGATTAAGGTTCATTTACACCAAAAACTGTGACAAATATATTAAAACAAAACTGAACCACAAAATGGTTTAGTTCAAGCGATATGATACATACATTGAAAGCAATTGAACATTTTTTTAGTTTTGATGTTGATGATGGCAGCCAACATAGGTGTAGTTTATAATAAGTTTGTGATATAAGAAGCTGAAACAGAATTACCTTATCCATACATTTTGAGCTGGGGCCTTTGCGGAATCTTAAAAGTTTTAACTTCAAAATCTTTCAGACATTTATTCAATATTGAAGGCTGGAAGCTGAAAACTGCTTAAATATTAAGGTGTTGAAACCGAAACTTGCAATTCTCTTTTATATTTTTAACATCTCTCTATATATAATGGGGGTATAAATATATTTTCCACATGAAATGGTTGGTAAATCTATGATAAAAAATGTTCTATTTTGTAGATCAAAAGAAATATATATTTGGTCTTTGTACAGGTCATAAAAGTTGCAATTTTTCAGGACCGTTTAGATATAAAAGCAAATTTACCCCTGATAATTTTTTATATGTGTCTTCAAAATTCTGAGATTCCCTGCATACCCTATCGAAAAAATCTATTATTGAGATGAGCTGGAAAAATTAAGAATTATGCTGTGAAAAATCAACGAAAATAACAAATTTGATCATTTCTCCGTGTAATAACAATTATAGTTATTTCATTTTGCCATTTTTTGGAACACATCCTCTAGTCTCAATCACTCACAAATAATTACTATTTTGATTGTTTCCTATTTCTATTGTTTCCTGTGTCTTTCAACGACCTGAAATAGATACTGCTTCTGGCTTTCCTGTTTTGTGAGGATAGGATAGAAGGATTGTAATATGAGAGATACACCTCTCTCGGCTACATCGTTGAGAACTTTTAGTTTCTGCATTTTCTCTTGAGACTTGATGTATACATCAGTGAATATATTTACTGCCCTTTTTCCATAAACTTGATGCCCTATGGAGATGCCCTTGCTTTTGTGTGTCATAATATCAGACAGCTTCTTCTGCGGAAAAGTTTTCTCATTTTCGGTATTACGTTTAACGGCATTTCCAGTGCCAGTTTTTGTCAAGCCAGTACCATAAGTTTCTTATCTTTGACAGATTCACGGGAATCAAATAATAGTCCAGGCGCCCTATGAAATTTCACGCAGAAAATGCTACCTGAAATTTGACTTCGGATTAGTTTAGTGTTCGCATGTAGAACAAAAGCCTATATGTTTGAATCCAAGATTTCGGTAGCAATCATTTCGGTAAACAATCGTTAAAGGTGGTAAAAGCCGGTTTTTTGTTTATTGCAACGAACCTATGTATCTGTCGAAAAAAAATTAGTTAAAAAATGTAGGTCTCACAAGTATCTACAAAATAACGGATCGTACATTTAGATACGTTTATTTGTTTACTTGGAAAAAAATAAAAACCGTACAAAAGTGTCTCTTTTAAAGTATGCAATTATTTTTGAAATAATTAAGCAATAAGTTTCAAAGTTTCAGAAAATATGCCTATTACCACCTTTAAAAAGTGTGCAAAACTTCAGTCCAAACAATTATTAGTTTTCATAAAAACTCATTTATTATTTAAAAATGCACTATTTTTCAACAGAATTTGAACAGATTTGGCCGATAGGATATCAAGTAAAGTAGGTAATTTTCCTCTACAGAAGTTGTGCTATCAAGTACACTTAGCGGTAAAACGGTTGTCAATCATTACATTACATACAAATGGTAACAAAAAGACTATATGTTTTTCCGTCATAAACAAGTAGAATAACTTCGTCAATTTTTACCTAATACAATCGGGATAAAACCCATTCGGGATGTGCTATTTTTCTACACATTGTCAATAAAAAAAATTGGTTGTACTTTAATAGGGAGGGGGGATATTACTTTTTTTTTTTAATTACTGCTACTGCAATTTTAAACATACAAAGCTGAAACTCACATCCATTACAGAGTAACAGTTGTATTATTTTTTAAAAAATTTCGCGAGGCTGGTAGAAGAATTGACGCGGTATCTAGTGGCGGGTGGGGGAAGCCGCTGTCGCGTAGGTATGGTTATTAGGCAATATTTGAAGAATTTTTTTACAGTTTTTTCCTCTTAAGTAATTTTTTAGATGGAAATCTTCAGAGGAATAAGGTATAAATTATAGCCAATCTGATAAACAATATATTAATGGCCAAATCAGAGAAGATGAATAAAATAGTTTTAAACTCAAGGTATGAGATAGAATTTTTCGAGAAGCAACCAACAGATTTGTAACCAGCACGGAAAGATAGTCAAAATAAAAAAACATTTTGGTAAATCAATTTGTTGCTGAGATGATATTAAAACTGTTTGCAATTTGAACACATGAATTCAATTCCGGCGCGAGCACCTGGCATGCCACAGCGGCTTCCCCCACCTCGCCTCCAATGACTGCGTCGATCCTTTTTTGTGAACTTTGCCGTGAATCAGACACGATTATAAACAACAAATTTATAATGCATTTCTTTGTGAATTGTATAATAATTAGTAGAACTTTTTTCTATATTTGGTACAAACTTGAGCTTTATAAAATGAAAATTGACGGAGTTACTTCACTTGTTATAAGAAGAAAACTAAACATCTTTTGTGAGCCATTTTTATACAATTTAATGATTAAAAGTCGTTTTGCCGCTGAGTGAACTTAAAGTAGTCCGGCTACTGGAAAAGCTAGTCAAAGCTATGTCCATTATTTTTTTCTAAAATTTGGAATTAAATCCAAAATTTGGCCAGCTTATCAATCAATAAATTGAGTATTAAATTTGTATGCTGATCAAAATAAATAAAATGTTTTTAAAATAATAATAGAATGTAAATTTAAATGTTGATTTGACTCAATTCAAGTCAACGTCATTTTTCACGCCCAGCAGTTGGCAGCGTAACCGCATGTCGAGAAAGTCGAGGAAGTAAACATAACCTGCAATAAATCGGCAACAAAATCATTAGTTAAAATTTCGCGCGCTTCCCGATTCCAGCAGAACCTCACAGAAACTGTACTGCCAACCTTAGTCAACACCACACCGTTATCGTCATATTTTACCTCGGTATGTTTTGCTAAAATTAAGCTCAAATTCCCTGGAAGCAAGTACAAATGAGCAGTAATTCAATTTTCACATTATATTTTCTGTCTCCAAAACAGTTTTCCTAATAATATTCAACGTGTTTTAAAGCCAAAATTAACCATTTTTGGAGCCCGCGAAAGGCCTCTCCATGAGATCCCATGTTTTTTGACACGTCTTTAAACAGCGATAATTCAAACTTTAACCTGGAAAGGACCCCTAAAAAAGGCATTATGTGAAAAAGGACATATTTCTCCGTAAAAAAAAAAATAATTTTTACGATTTTTCAGCTGACCGATCCAATAGCCGGACTACTTTAATAGCACAACTCCTACAGAGGACAATCACTGACTTCAGTTGATATCCTTTCGGCCAAATCTGTAGAATTTCCGTTGAAAAATAGTCCATTTTTTAATAACAAATGAGTTTTTACGAAAACTAATGATTATTTCGGGCTAAAGTTTTCCATACTTTTTAAGGATGGTAATGGCATATTTTCTAGAAGTTTGAATCTTTTTGCTTAATTATTGCAAAAATAATTGCATATTTAAAAATAGGCACTTTTGGACGGCTTTTATTGTTTCCCAAGTACAAAAATGAACGAATCTTAACGTACGACACGGCATTTTGTGGATATTTGTGAGCCCTACATTTTTTGACTGAACTTTTTTGCCGACAGACACATAGGTTCGTTGCAATAAACAAAATTCCCGCTTTTGATATTTTTAACGATTGTTTACACGAAATCTTGGATTCAAACCTTATCGGATTTTTTGTATATGCTAATACTACAATAATCCGAAGTCAAATTTCAGAAAGCATTTTCTGCCTGAAATGAGCCTTTCTTTCATAGTGGCTACCCTGTGTTACTCTCTGATGCGCTGATGGTTCTCCTTCCTTTTTTCATAATTTAATATCTGGATACCGCGATCGTTCTTTTTTCTACTGCTCTCGAATTTCGTACTTCCAGTGCAGCATCTTCATTTTCAACATGAACGAGCCAGACCCTATTCTATGATTTAGTTGGCATATCATAATAATAGAGACACGCTTTGCCATCTTTAATAATGCTTTTTTGATTTCGAGACAAACGGATGTAAAACTAATATTTAATTTTTAAGATTTTTGATATATCAAACTCTAAAAGGAATATGCTTTCTAGATGAATGCCGTAACGAAAGGAGGTGCTACAGTGTTCCCAAATTTGAACATTGCCGTATGGCCTAAAAAAGGTAGCGCAGCATTTTGGCACAATCTTAAACGAAATGGAGAAGGGGATATGTCAACTTTACATGGAGCATGTCCAGTACTTTCTGGAGAAAAATGGAGTACGTTTTTTATTTAAAATATTACAGCAGGAATCAGATTTAAATTTAATACAATTTTCAAATTGTCTTCAGAAAAGTTATAATTTTAAGTAAGAACATAATGCCATGTACGAGTTATAATAATGTTTTGTCTAACACCATCTAAAAGTTGGCCTTTTCCTGCTAGTATAGCAGTCTGAAAGTGGCTCATTTCAGTCCAATGATGACGACGTACGCGCACTTCGCGAGTGGGCCCAACGAACATTTACGTTCATTATACCTTATGCTCAGTCAACAGACATTGAGCGAAAGAAGGTGCTAGACAAGTGGCGCCACCACAGTTACAGCCAATCACTTCTTGAGCGGGTTGTTAAATTTGTACATACCTATTTAACGGGCTGAAGATTGTCGACAGTGGGGGAAAGAGGGGGATAAATCTGGTGTCACTGCAATTGAAAATTAAAAATTACAAAACATAACCTCATTTCAGATAATTGAAGAAAATGCACACAAAAAGCCGCCTAGAAGTACGATAACCCCAACGTTTAGAGCAGGCCTCTTCAGCGAGGGGAAAGGGCATTTTGACTCACGAGCCATATGAGAGATGGTTACTCTCATGTCATAGAGTTGGGACCTCAGTATTGGAGTGATACTTACTACCAGGGTCCTTTTGGGATCACTGAGTTTCAAAATTATTTCATTTTTAATAAACGTACTTATGAACCTCATGATGAAAAAGAATTTGCTCTACATTTTGAACCCAAAATGATATGTCAAATATTTATTTTTTTACAGCAAAAAAGATTGATTTCTTAATTATCAAGTAATGAACCATACTTAAAGTATTAATAGAAAAAAGCATGATATTTTGTAAAACACATGGTTATAAAAATATACATGATGTTATTATATTTTAATATCTCATCTTAATGTACATTGTAAAATGAAATGATGTATGACATATAAATATATGACTTTTAACATTGCATGCTTCTTTCTATTTATGCACGTAATATAATTAATATTATTAATTCAGAAATTATAATACGATTAATTAATAGTTCATCAATCATATAAAGATTAATTGATCATTTTAATACTGAGCAACTCTTTCATTAAGATGAGATATTTAAATATAATAATATGATGTATATTTTTATAAATATATGTTTTATACCATGTCATGCTTTTCTCTGTTAACACTTTAATCATGATTCATTACTTAATAATTAATAAATCAATCTTTTTTCTGTAACAAATAAATATTTTGCGTCTCATTTTGGGTTCAAAATGTAGAGCAAATTCTTTTTTCTCGTGAGGTACATAAGTAGGTTTATTAAAAATGAAATAAGTTCTAAATCTAAACTCAGTCACCCCAAAAGGACCCTGGTAGTAAGTATCACTATGGCACTGAATTCCTCACTCTTGGACACGAGAGTAACCACCTTTCCGAATTCTTATATCTGGGTAGACATTCGTGGTGGTGGAAACGAGACATGTGGCTCAGGAGGGCCCAAATTTCCCCTCGCTGAAGACACCTGGTTTAGAAGAAGACAAACAGTATTACGGTTAAAAGGTGATTTGACTGGTGTGATTTGTCCCTGCTTCGCTCGGGTGTTAAAATTCTCACTTATCAGTCTTATTTTTTTCGCCCCTGATAAACAACATACACTACTGTCGGAAATTGTCGGCATGATCAGCGAAAGTACTATTAAAAATCACTGTGATTTTTAAACGTGACTACTCGTTCAAAAATGTAGCGAGAAACGTTTTTTAAAACCCATTGAAAAGCTTATTAAATTACGCCTCAATTGAGCGCTAACAACGATATTTTTGACACTTTGGAGTGAATACGCTGGGCGAGAAGTTAAAAAAAAAGAACTTCTCGAATTTTGTACCTCGATTTCAACTTGCGGCATGAACTAGGAATGTTATAGCAAAAACCTCAAATTCATATCAATTAGTCTTTCAAGACATATCTTCAAGTTGAGCCAATAAAACTTGAAAAATCTTCACAGTTTCTCGAGATACGACTGAAAATGTCCAAGCGTGTCTGCGCCGAATATCAGTCGCTTTAGCAGCGAGTCTGGCCGTCTGCGGTGCTCGCCGACTGAGATTCGACGCAGAAACTCTTGGATATTTATTATCATATCTTGGCAACCCCTGAATATTCTTAAAATTTTATTGGCTTAAATTGAAGATGAGATTTCACAGATTATGCCCTGTCAATTACAGTGTTTTCTCCTAGGTATCCTAAGTTACAGCACGAGTAGAAGTTATAAAACAAAATCTGAGAAATTCTCGGCGACCACCGCTCTCGCGGTCGACAGCAGTAATCGCCGACTGAAACTTGACATTTGAGGCTTGGACATTTTTCGTCGTATCTCGAGAACCCGTGAAGATTTTTTAAGTTGTATTGGCTTAAAGTAAAGATGAGACCTTAAAGACTAAGTTTTATGAATTTGAGATTTTAGCTGTAACTTTCCTAGGTCATGCCACAAGTTGAAATCGAGGTACAAAATTCGAGAAATTCTTGAATTTCTTTTTTAAACTTCTCACGTAGTATATTCTGTCCAAAGTGTCAAAAATATCTCTATTAGAGCTCAATTGTCGTGTAATTCAATAAGCTTTCCAACTGTTTTTTAAACAAGGTTCTCGCGCCATTTTTGAACGAGTGGTCACGTTTCAACGTCGGAAGTTATTTTTAATAGTACTTTCTCTGATCGTTCCGAAAATTTCTGACATAATATTACAGATTTTGTAATATTTTTAATTACAACGGGAATTTAAATATTTAAATCACT
Organism: Andricus curvator; assembly: GCA_932195095.1. Lineage (NCBI taxonomy): Eukaryota > Metazoa > Arthropoda > Insecta > Hymenoptera > Cynipidae > Andricus > Andricus curvator. Next base: position 35,277 of record CAKNYM010048433.1, on the reverse strand, counting down.
TTCTTGGCCGCAGTTTGTTTGAATATTCAAATTGTTACCAACATTGGGCTAAATAATCAACTTTTATGTCTAAATTCGATGTATTAGAAAACTTTTAGGACTGGATGGCATTTATAAAGAACTCAATTTTATTCATCGGTTATTGTAAATTTACACGGAAAAAAATTATCGAACTTGTAGCTAGGTCTCGGATACGAGATAAAAAAATGAAACATCAAATTCTTATTTCTATAAGAAGTTTATGGATAAATTTCGAAGTTTTTTACGAACAGTTGAAATCACCTACGAACTTCCCTGAAAATTTCAGACCGCGTGTGGGCCAGCGTGTGTGCGGGCCACGTGCAGGCGAACCTACTTACCAGTTACCAGATTAGTCGGGCGAACTCATGAGTGCTTTGAGAATCTTTTCCCAATCACTCATAATATTGTTGTAATTATTCACGAAGAAAAAAGTGATGAACCGTTTTACAATTTTCACCTCGAGCTCGTCAATTCTTTCTCAAAGTTCGCAGATTATTTACGAAAATACATCAATATGCGATGACTTTTTTTCATATCCAAGGCCTAGCTACAAGTTCGTGATTTTTTTACGTATACATTTTTTCCGTGTATGAACAATTTTTGTATAATAAGCGCAAAGTGTTCTTATATTATCAAATATGTTTCATTGCAGTTGCGACTAGTTGGCTTCATGAACACGGCCAAGAATTCCTCAGGCCCTGCACGTTATTGGAAAATGAATGAGTCATCTACTTGAAGCTGATCGCGAAATAATGGAAAATGAATTCTCTTGAATTATGAAAATATTATATAAATTAGGAGTAGACTTCACCATAATTTTTGATGTTAAGTATTAATTTTATAATTATGAAACGAATCCTTCGCGAACAGAAACTTATTTTATTAATCAGTATTTTTGGTTGCTAAAAAATGGTATGTACTTCACAACTGATTGTACGAAAATTAAATATATTTTTCTAAATGTCAAAATAATTTAGATGAGAAAAAACAATGAAAGGGACGTTTATCTCTGAAATAAGGAGCTATATTTGAAAAAAATATTTATACAACTTTCCTTATCAAATAATTTATAATTTCTATTGTAGAATATAGCTCATTGTATGAAAAAGTATTAAACAGAGCCTCATGCTTTAATTATCAATATCAAATTAGATCAACCAATTTATATTTCGTTCTATTTATTTCAATTCATTACACACGTTCTTATCACAAGCTTACTGGCTATCTTTCCGATTCTTGTGTCAACTAATGCGGGCGTGCTTCTGAAACTGATTGTATAAAACTTGGTTTTTAAACATTGAACCGTTGGTTGCAATAAACATGTACTTGCGCTTTTAGAAGTCACTTATTTCAACTAATCCTCTGAACATGGTTATATTACTGATTAATATACTCCGTAATTATATTCCGGCTCATTTGGGCAGAGAGTATTTATATAATATCCAAAATAATGTTCAATGTTTTCAGGACCTCCAGATGTAATTTAATTGACAATCGCTAAACTATTATTTCATGTGAAATTTAGAAGATTTCAATAATCACCAGGGGGGGCCCAGCCGTTTTCCATTACAAATAACTAGGTGGATAGCCACATGTGATCCCCATGTTCAAGTGGGGAAAGATGCGGCGTTGTCTACTAGGAAAAGGGTTAAATATACCACAATTCAACGGAAATGAACCTTTTTTTAATGTATGTAGATTAGAGTATTTAGGATTTATGACTAGAATCCTTGGTGAAAAAGTCATTTAGCCGAAACGAAATACTAAGTTTCTTCAATATCAAGAATGTAGTGATTCGCCTGGTAGGAAACCGTTCTGTCGTCATAAAAATTAGATATTTCTTTCTTCTACTTACTATAACAAAAATAATAGATTTAAGAAATTATTACCCGGGATTAGAACGTGTGCCTTTAAGCTCGAGTGTCGCAAACCGACTGAACCCGGGAGGGGATTTTCTGCAGTTCTCCTCTAAAATGAAGTCATCTGACGGTATACGTACTCATGCTGAAGGACTTACATGATACTTTAGCAGCGAGGGTGACCCCCTTATAGACCTCTGTTTCACCGGAGGTTTCAAAATAAAAACAGTAAAATAATTTTTTTAGCCGCAGGGCTACGGGACTTAGATTGACCCGCCTAAGCAAACAATAATGATAATAATAAAAGTAAAAAACCACTCTATAAATCCGAATTCAGAAAGAAAAATTGTTTTAGCATAAAATGATTGTAAAACTTATAGGGCGAAAAAATATGATTTTTCAAAAAAAAAATTAATTTTTAAATTGTTGAATCGAATGGCGATATTATATTTTACGTATTTTGCAGTTTTACACAATTTAAAAATTAACATTTTCTTACAAGAATGTACAATAGCATTTTGAAGACTTTTGAGGCCGATAAAAGGTGTTTTGAAAAAAGCAGCACCAACCTGGTTTTGGTAAAAAAAACCCTTCAAGTGTAAGTTCAAAATTATGTTGAATGTACTACTAAAAGTAAATAAGCGATTTCATGTCGGATCATCTGTACAATTTCAGCTATTATTAGTAATTTTGATGGAAATTCTACTACCTCTTCTCTTAGGTGTTGAAAGAAAAACCCTAAAATAATTTTTGAAAAAATCTAAAAAACTTAGCAGATATTCAATATTGAAAATGTTGGTTATTTGTTTCTTAAACTTTTATAACTTTGGTGATTCTAATGCGAGGGTTAAACCCCTCTAAAATCATGGTTTTTTTAAATCAAAAATCTGTAGACGGTGTTAAAATAAGCATAGCTTCATTCTGCTTAACGCAGTGTAGCTGTCGATAGAATTTTTTTGTCATGTATAACATGAGCTTCTTATTGCATAAAATGAAATGATTCACATACGAATAAAATCGTTGAAAATCGTCGGCTAAGGAAAAAAATCACAAGTGTAGCCGTACGCAACGCGGCCGCTAAGAGAAATAACGATGGGACAAGCGTCGAATAAGGAAAAATAGCATTCGATCGCTTACTACAACGTGTGAATTTCTCCGAGTCTTACTCTTCGTGATAAATTTTAAACAAAAAGTAGAATCGTTTCAATCAGGAAGATAAGTTTTTAAGCAAATAAAATAATTTTTCAACAAAATATTTAAATTTTCAATAAAAAAAACTAATTTTCTACCAGAAAAGAATAATTTTCAACCAAAAAGGTTAATTTTCTATCAAAAACGGACATTTTTTTAACAAAATAGATGAATATTCAACTGAAAAAGTTAAATTGTTAACGAAAAATAAAATAGTTTAATTTTCAGTTAAAGAAATAAGTTTTTAAGTAAATAAAATATATTTTTAACGAAAAATTTAAATTTTTAACCAAACAAATAAATCTTCTAACAAAAAGAATAAATGTCTATTAAAAAAAAATTCGACAAAAACTTTAGTTAAATTTTTAATTACAAAAGGTAATTTCCAATTTTAAAACACTAATTTTTAACGAAATAAATTAATTTTCAACCAAAAAGATTCATTTTCTACCAAAAAAGAATAATCGTTGGAATCAGATATGTTTTCGAAAATAATGTCAGCCATATTGCATCCGCCATTATGTTTTTTGTAAAAATGACGACAAATATATTATAATCGACTCATGAGACTCCAGTATGACGATTGTCATCGAAATCGAATAAGTTGTTCATACAAGTGTCCGCCATACTGCAACCGCCAGTTTTTGTGGAATTGACATCAAATTCGTTATCGGCAACCCAAAAAACCCCCTTTGAGTAAAATTTCAGTTTTCAATTATATGAAAGCTTCTCTTTTTGCTAATTTGTTGGCGACTTGGTCCGCTCGGGTGCAGGGAACTTGGCAGGTTTGAAGGATCACAGTCACATTTTACCTAGTCTGCCATAAAACTGATTAAAGGTTTTCAAAAGAGCTTATATTGATTAACGAATACTAAGAAGGTCAAGCCCCCGTGCGCTCTGTAGTACAAGAGATGAGCGAAAACAGCTTGAGGTCGCCTGTCCGGCCGGTTGCGTCTAACGGAGGGTTAAGGGGAAAAAAGCTCAAAAACAGATTAAAAGTTATAATTATCTGCCTTCCGTATCTCAGGTTAATTCTGGATTGCCATATTTAAATATCGGCCTTTCGGTCTCTCAAGTTTCAAGTTTATAATTTTTCGTTTTTTATTGTGTCTTATTCTCCAAAAGGAAAAGGGGAGTAGAGGATATAAAAACTATAAGTAGATTGGGCAAAATTGAAAAACAAATTGCCATTTTTAATTGTCTGCCTTTCGTATCTCAGGTCTTCAAATTTATAATTTCTTAGTTGCCGTTCCGTCTTCCCAGTTTCCTCACGTATAATTTGTAATTTGCTTACTATGTCTGATGCTCAAGAAAGGAGGGATGGGGGGGGGGGGGGGCAGAGAATCTATAAAAACACTAAATAGTTTAGACAAATTTCAAAAACAGTTTGCCATTTTCAATTATCTGCCCTCCGAATCACAGGTCTATTGTTAATTACCATCTTGTATTATCTGCCTTTCCGTCTATCAGGTTCCAAATTTATAATTTGTAATTTTTGTTTTTATTAAGTGTCTTATGCTCAAAAAATAAAGGAGCAAAGGATATAAAAATACTAAATATTTTTTAGACAAAATTTAAAAACAGATTGCTAATTTCAATTATCTGCGTTCCACCAGTTTTTATTTGTCTGTTTTTCCGTATCATAAGTTCAGATGTATAACTTTGCAGTTTCGCTCTTCTAATGGTTCTCATGCGCACTACGAAGTGAGCAATACATAAAAATCAGTATTCTAAGTGAATGAGTATAGTGCAATAATGTCTCAGGACTATAGGTCGATATTAAAATAAGAACTTAATGTTTGAAATTTACGGTTCTTAGCCACTAATTAAAGATAACACGCATTGAATATAAATTTGTGAAGATTGTTATTATACTGCAGCTATAAAGAACAATAATTAATTTTATATACAAAAAAAGTCGACGCACAAAACTCTGTCTTAGGCAAAAAAGTGAAATGTAGCAAAACAACTTTTTCCAGAACAAATCACTGAAGAGGGCCCATATATGGAGCCGAAACGTCTGATGGAAATTCAAATCTTCATCATCTACGGATCCTAAAGCCACAAAACAGAAAACTAGTATTAGTACTCAGGGTCATAAAAAGCTACAACAATTCAACTTCAACACACCAAAATACATCGATACACGAGGATTGAAAAATAAACGAAATGTATTAACTTGTTTTTAAAGACTTCCCATGCTCGGTCGAAGTCGTGAGTTTGATAATTTTTATAGTTGCTGCGTCGCAGCGCTGTGCTTCGTTCCGATAAAATTCAGCATACGCGAAAAGAGATACTGTAATACCTTCGCCATTTTTCTGTTTTGAAGAAACCAGCCCGCTCTCAGAAGAAAATTGAGAATAATAAAGGTACGTGACAAATAAATATACAATTATAATTGAAAATACTAATGATATGTATATCCCGAGGTTCTTGAAAATACTAATTTTTTATACGAATAGCTTCGAACTACGACTTCGACTGTTTGTACCGAAATTTTGGCATGCACATACTGCCGTTCAAGGTAAAAAGATACATAAGTAACATTGTCGCTGAGGTCGTCTTTTCCAGTGCCAGGTTAAGAAAATAAACTGAAATCGCAAAGTCACTTACATATCTTTTTACCTTGGACGGCTGCATACACTCCCTAATTAATACGTTCTGTTTTTTATGATGCAATTATTATTATTAATAGAATTACTTCCTAAATTTTTTTAATTAAAAAATTGTTTGAAAGATTTTCAAGAAGAAATACTCATGTGTATCTAAATTTTCTAAATCAAAAATATTTTTTTCTATTCATGCTTTTAAAGTTAGACTTTTCGTGTCTCTAAATAATGCACAAAGTTGTAACTTTCTGCAAAGTTTTTGAGGTATCTACTTTACACTTTTTCGTTTTAGTCATGAAAAATAACACTAAAAACAAAAAATAAAATTTTTTGAGAAACAACACCATATACGTCAAAATCTTTCAAAACAAAATTATTGACGTAAAAAAGGTATACACATTTGACCATTTTTTCATAAGATGCGTAGTTTTAACAATTAGAAATACCAATTTTCTTTCGACCATTTTTTGATAAAATGCGTAGTTTGCGTTTTAATCGATTAAAAGGCGATTAAAAATAAGAAATTTTAATTTATGGAAGAATTAAGTTGATAAGTAAAATCATTAATGGAAAAATTGTTCATCCAGAACAGAAGTCCCGTGTGAAGTTTCAAAAATAATAGTTATGTATGAGGCAAGAAACGCGAGTTGAAATACGTGCCGGAATCCGAGATTTCGCCAAGGCAAAGCGACTACAAGGCGAAACCGCGGTCTCTGGCACTAGACTTTTTAATTCGCCCGAGTCTTGCTTTCCGATTCGTTGTAACAAATTGAGTCCGACGTCTGGACCATCAATTGTTCAGTTTATTGAGCTGCGAAAGATTTGGATGATTCAAATCGAAGGCTAAAACCGACCGCGGATCAAAAGACCAAAAGACGCTTGCATCATGGGAAAGATAGACTGCGTCCCGTGTTCAGTGTGTGATTAACTACATAACATCTGGTAGACCTTTCACGGAAAGTTTTCGAAAGTTCTCCTAAGAACTGAGGACCTATAATCACACCTGAATAAGTCAAAGCTGCTGACAATCCAGCAGCATATTGTTAACAAAACACGGGTGTTATCTGACACAAGGAGGAGAACACAGAAGACGGAGAGATAGTTCAGGAAGAATCAACAGTTTCTCGCTGACCCATCGTGACTCTTCAGCGATATCCGTGTTTCTGTCCAAAATCCACCCAAGCCCAACGAGGTAGCCATTTTTTGGAGAGAGGTATACAAGATCCCGAAAAAACTGACTTTGAAAGAAGATACTGATAATATCATCTGCTTCAAGGAATTTTGCGACAACCTCATAACATTTGAAGAGGTGTGTCCATCAGTCACTGCCAAAGAGGTGAAAAAAGCACTTAGGAGCACGAAGAATTTTTCTGCTGCAAGACCAGATCGTATCAAGAACTTCTGGTGAAAGAAGTAAACTTCTACACATCAACGTCTGGCCCGCATATTCACCTCATATTTAAAGTCGGAAACGCGCATTCCGCAGTGGCTGGTGTGAGGACGAACTATGGGGACGGCGACTGACAATTGCGGCCGCTAGGGTCGCTAGTGCGTGTGGAGATACACAAGACGACGGTTCCAACGGTGGTAACGTCTGCTATTCGAATTATATCAGTCCTTCATTACCATTCATAACGCAGCGTTAAGGGGATTGCTTCAAGCACTATTTTCGAAATGCTAGGTGTGCATGTGGCATTTGGGTGTACAAATAAAGGAGCAAATCGCTTTCCAAATAACAAAAAACTAAGGAAACCGTAGACAATGCCTTGTTCTTGTGTACAAGGTATATCTCCACTCACGTTGCTGCCCTCTAAGCTGAGCTTGACAAATCGCCGTCCCCATATTCCTACCGAAACAAAGCAACTTGTCCAACTGAGAGAATTACAGGCCAATAACTTGTTAGAACACGTTGTATAAGATCTTTACAGCTGTCATAATCAACAGGATTGTCCGAAGAATTGATTCTGTGTGGAGAGAGATGTACGAACAACGTGGCTCGAGAATAGGTGTAATACGCTGCCGAGAGAACCTGCTAATTGACACGTGCGTCTGCTTGAAGGTTCACCCACACATAGTGAGATGCATAGAGAGTTTGATGCCCCTTTGGAAAACTAGATTTACTATCTCATCTGGAAATTATCGTTTGACAACGAACAACGTACGCTTCCAGAGGGGCGTCTTTCAGGGCGACACCATGAGCCCTCTGCTCTTTCGTACCACACTTCTGCCTCTGTCTCTCGTACTACGAAATTTCCCCTGGATACCTCTGCGGTGACACCAATCATCGCGAGCATTAGGTCACTCATGTATTTTATATGAATGACCTGAAGATCTATGCTTCTGGTAAAAGCAAACTTCAACTTACTCTAAATATCGTCACGAATTACACAGGAGAGATTGGTATGGACTTTAGATTGTACAAGTGTGCCACGATTTATCTGAAGAAAGGAAAGATTATTGGCGTTGCCGATGACCCTGAGCTTGTGGATATAAGCGTTATTAGCCATATTGATACTGGAGAGACCTATACTTACCTGGATGTGCCTCTAAGCCGCACTTAGGATGTAACATCAGTGAAGGAGTCTCTCCGAAGCAGATACATGCATCTTCTTCGACAGATTTGGTCCTTAAATCTTTCGGCGTTGAACAAGGTATCTGCAACTAAGATGCATTCCGTCCCGCTTCTACTCTACTAAAAATGGCCAGGAAACACGAGATGATTGTCAAAGGAGCGTTCCTTTACAAAGCCGCGGAGCAGGCGGCCGAGACCCTTAGCCTGAATTTTAACATCAGAAGTGAGGAAAGTGCATTACTCCATCTAGATGCTTCACTTCTAAAAGCTAAAGTGAAGAAAGCAGAGGTTCGATAATTCCGCCAACAGCTACTCGACAAGAAAATGCACGGAAACTTTCACAGAAATGTTGAAAAACAGTACTTGTCGAAGGAGCAAACTTTTGCTCTCCTCAGATTATCCGAAATTAATTCAGGTACAGAAGGTTTTATTTTCGTATGCCAAAATGGTGTCATTTCCACCTTAGTATACCGTGACCGCATTTTATGCCAAGAAGTTCCCATCGATAGATGCAGAGCGTGTCATGCACACGCCGAGTACCTAGAACACACACTATTCGGGTGTCCCACTCACGAGGGAACAACAACCATCTTTGTCAATCTTACGGCATTGGCCGCGAGCCTGCCCTGCCGAGCGCTCTGAGGGTGATAGAGTCAATTGTTCAATTCGAGAAGTGCCAAATTTTCTGGAACGATTTTCGGACAGTAGTCTCCGTTGCATAGTCGAGGCCTGACATCATTCTCCAAGACTTCGAGAAACGAACTATATTCGTGATCGAGTTCCCTGCTCCGGCCGACCAGAACATCACTGCCAAGAAGGAGGAAAAGGAGAAGAGGTATCAAGACCTTGAAAGGGAGCTGCAAACGACCGTACCCAAAGTATTCGGTTAAAGTAATTGTCCTTGTGATCGGTGCTCTCGGAGGTGCGGAACTACCACTGGTTTGTAACCTTTAAGTCATTCCCACGTGCCAAAAATATGATAAGGTACTTGCGAAATGGACGCGGAAAGCAGACATCCTTGAGTGGCAAAGTCTCCTCAAGACACACGAGGGTTTCGCCGGCCTGTCGTTGCGATTTCATCGTTTCCGTGTCTGTGGCCACCCATCTCACGGTCGTGAGATGTGGCCATAGGACATGTGCATTTTTATGGCTATTCCGGATTAGAAATAACCATTTTGAGTTAGTAATAAATAAAAATATTAAAATGTCGTGATTTTTACTATTATCAGTCACTTTAACATGAACGGGCCACAAATTTGAATGTTCTATGTAACCATTTTAAACTACAGAGAAAATAGAGCTTCCACATTTTTTACATTCTCATTATTTATGATTGAGAAAGTATTAGAATTGTCAGAAATTTCACACCCTAGTTTTTCAACGGATCTCCACGTTTTGAAACCCCTGAAGCCGCAAATCAAGTTTTGGCGATGACGTCTGTCTGTCTGTCCATCCGGCCGCCCGTCCGTCCGTAAACACGATAACTCTCGAAAAAATGAATGGATCAAATCGAGCATTGGCACACTTTTTTTATCTCCTAAAATAAAGAACGAATTTGGTAACCAGCCATTTTGGGTAGAAATTCAAAAAGTTAGAGCATTTTCAAAATATTCAAGACCGTTTTTTTAAGATTTAAAAATGTTATGGTCGGCTATTCGTAGTAATCAGAAAGCCGAACAATCAATCGAAAATCAAAATTTTAAGCCAAACAACGCACGATATGAAAAAAAGTCTAGAGAAAAAAACGTTGCTTTTTGAAAGCCCTACAAGATGATCATAACAACTTTTTGAATTTTCTTGAAAAATCGAAAATTCAAATTATGATCGCACAAAAAATAATGAAAAATAACAAATTCAATTTTGTGGCCAAACTATTCAAGATAAGAAAAAAGATGAACAAAGAAGAATTATGCTCCCAAAACAGATCTACAAATTTGTTACTAATCACTTCTTGATAGGACGCGTAGTTTTTGTTTTATTCGTGAAAAATAACATTGAAAAAAGTGAAAAATTTGTGAAAAAACGACAAAAGGTACGAAAAAAATTGATAGACAAAAGGTTTGCACCCAAAATAGGACTTGTCTACTCCTAAATGTTTTGCCTACTACAACATAGTCGCAAGAGATTTTAAGCATCGTATCAATTTAATTCGTAACATCGCAACTTATTAGGCACTTGACTGAGACTGTGCCTGATGATGAAAAGACCGGGATAAAACCCCAAAAAAAAGTTTTAAAAAATAAGTAAAATGATCTTAAGCAATAGAAACAAAAAACCATCCGCGGCGAGCACCCCAAAATATTAGATAAACATGAAGTGGATAGTGATGCATCCAATATTTGGCTGAAAAAGGGCGTCCTGTTTCCAGAAATAGAAATATTTGTCATTGCGATTCAGGATAAGGTTGTACAGTACCTAAACGGGACATGGAGGTGTATGGAATGGAGGCATTGACATTCCATTATTCTACTCATGGTGAACGTCGAAAACGTACACATTGGTGCATAAAAACTGAAAGAAAACAGTTTTTAATTCAAATTAGATTATTATAAGTTAAACAGTAAAATATAGCAAAACTTTATTTTTAATAAAATAGTATAATAAATTTCACGCTTTTCCAATATATAATGGAAAAAGTGCTTTTGTCTAGTTAATTTTAGTTTTTTTCTGATATAGAATACTGAATTTTTTAATTTGAACCAATCAGAAGAGAAAATCATATTGAATAATACTTAACCTAAATTATATTATTAACTTCATAAAATTAGAATTACTGGAATAAAGGAAAAGGTTTTAAAAATCCTCAAAAAATAAATATAATAAAATCATGGAAAACATGTGTCTTCTTTCATCTAATGCCGCCACGATCTCTGTTGCTCACTGTCGACTTCGAAGATAGATTTTCCTAGACTGCCTGGGACTTTGTGCAATAACCGCGCACTATTTTTCACTTTAGGAATTTATCAATATTCTTTTGAATAAAAATAAAAATATTCACAATTTTTCTGCAATGCATCGTGAACTGAACTGGGTTTCTTACTTACATGTTTTATACTAAATACGAAACTTATTTTCCCAGACTATTATCAAGAATTGAAAAACTCGTTTGCTCTTAGTTTTTAAAAGTTTGAAATCATTGGTTAAAATTAATTTATGATTTATAAGATTTGCTACCCCTCGAAAATTCCACGCCTATTTCGACACTTTTTAGAAGACAATTATTTCCGCGCATACTTGCCCTACAGGCATGTAAAGACCACATTTTAGATAGGCTTGGAAAAAAATTGTTCATTTCCTGCAGGTAGAGCTTCCTACTGAACAATTACTTTTTGAACATTTAGAGCGCAAGGTAGCATCATTTGCAAGCTGTGAGTTTTGTTACTTTAATTAGGATTTTGTGTGTAAAAATAAAGGAGTTTTTTGAAAAACGTTTAACACATTTTGGAAGTGAATCTTCCATTGACCAAATCCTCAAAAAATATCCCGAAAAAGCCACATTATTAAAAACTATTTTTCTAAAGTGAACTTGCATAATATTAATTGTCACCGAAAACTGTAGATACATTAAATACCAGCGTTTTTGCATCCATCCACGAAGAAAAATAGATGTTCAATAGTAGATGTTCAAAGTATCAGATAGTACCAACAAACATACATATATTAACACGTAACATCTACTATGTTTTTGAGATATTAGGCTTAAATATGTTTTTATGTCAAACTAAAACATCCGAGATGTTAAACTCGTACAGGTGCAGAGGGTCCAGAGACAGTGTGGCAACCTAGACGGATTTTTGGAAGGGATGCCACCGTTTTTAGTTGAGGTTTTCTATAGTGTAGTATATATATATTATATGTATGAGAAAACTGAGCCAATCAGCAAGAAAGACACTAGGTGGCCACACTGTCTCTGGACCCTCTGTACGTACAGGGAAACACGCCAGACCTCCGTCGGCCACTTGATGAAGCTTATAGTCAATGTCGTTCGATGTCATTTCGTGTCGTATGTGAACTTGTGGAAAAATTATGATTACTAATATTTTGTTTTCAAATAATAATAATATTAGTAGGGATGTGGCGACCCCATCGCCCGAGAGCTCCGGCTCTTGCA
>CAKNYM010048433.1:0-22514 GCA_932195095.1 Andricus curvator | reverse complement strand
ATATGCTCATCAAACGCCTCAGTATTTAAGAGATCAGGTATCGTTTTTGCGAAAAAACGGATATGAAGCTCTTTATCAACAAGAAGAAGAGCAACATCCTCCATCGAACATTCCACCCGTTCCAGCAAGACCACCTTTGCAGATAGCCGATAATGCTAACATGAGAAGTAGGAGATCTATCCACCAAAAAGTCTTGCTCAGGATGGACAAATTAGCTGAAGCTAATACTGCTCTCCCCGATTTGCTCCCCGAAGATGTTAATCTCTGGACTCTGAACTGCGTTGTTTACGAGAAGGCGGTGTCCTTGCTTAGCGACAGTAGAAGTAACGAAACTTCAGTACGTCTGAGTAAGACTCGCGAGCGTATTGCACAGCTTCAATTCAAAATTGAAACGGCGAGACGGCATGCATCAAATATTTAGTGCGTGATTAGCTACATAACATTAAATAAAAAATTCACTCCAAAAGTTAGGGCACTTGCTCGAAACTTGAGGAAAGCAAATCACACGCTGAACAAGTGTAAACTGTTGACCATCAAGCAGCACTGGACGCAAAAAATAAGATCTCTTTCAACAGCGAAACAGCGCCTTGAAGGGCGAGTAAAGTGGATTCAGGAAAATTCCACCTTTTCTACTCATCCTTCCCGTCTGTTCAATAAAACGTCACGTGCCGTTAAAAATCCGCCTAGTCGAGAAGTGATTCAAGTCTTCTGGGAACAAGTATATGGAGATACTTATCAGCTAAATGAAGACGCTTCAGATATATCACTCTTTCGTAACTTTTGCCAAAGGCAAAGGTTTCAAGGTCCAGAGGAAGAGTGTCCACTAATTACTGCTGAAGAAGTGAAGAAAGTTATCGCTAGAACAAAGAACTTTTCAGCGCCAGGGCCAGATAAAATCAACAACTTTTGGTGGAAGAAGTTTACTTCTACGCACCAACATCTAGCTCGTATATTTACTACTTTCTTAAACGGAGAACAACCCGTCCCGCAGTGGCTAGTGGAAGGACGCACGGTATTGATTCCTAAGACCGGAGATTTGTCAAGAACAAAGAACTACAGGCCCATAGCTTGTTTAAACACCAGCTACAAGCTATTCACTGGCATCCTCAAAGAGAGGATATTAACATCTATCGAGCCGGCATGGAGGGCAATAGTTGAACAACGTGGATGCAAGAGAGGTCTGGCAGGTTGCAGGGAGAGCCTGTTAATAGACAGGTGCATCACCCAGGACTCGATCAGGTATCGACGCAATCTGTCCATGGCTTGGATTGACTACCGTAAGGCATTCGATAACACGAACCATGAGCTACTTATTAAGCTCATTGAATGCATGGAGATGCATCCAAAAATAGTGAGATGCATAAAAGAGCTTATGCTCTTGTGGCGGACAAGATTTGTCATAACATCTGACAAAAGACAAGTGACTACAAGCTATATCACATATAAGAGGGGAGTCTTCCAAGGAGACTCTCTAAGTCCGATACTTTTCTGCATCTCCCTCTTGCCTCTATCTATTGTGCTCCGAGGCAAAAGCTGTGGATACCTATGTGGCCCGCCGAACAAAAGAGAATATAAGGTCAACCACCTTTTATACATGGACGACCTTAAACTCTTTGCTTCCTCGAAAGAGGACCTTAAAATCCTTGTGGAGGCGGTAAATAGGTACTCTAAAGCGATTGGCATGAGCTTCGGACTGGACAAGTGTGCCTGCGTCCACCTACACCAAGGAAGACTAGAAACTACATCATCGGGTCACGATCAGGATGTTCAACTCATCGGCGGAAATACCATTCAACATCTTGGTATTGAAGAAACATATACATATCTTGGAATACCGCAAGCGGAAACCTATGATGTGCTTGCGTTAAAAACGGCCCTTGGAAAAAGGTATCGCCAAATTCTCAGAAAAATTTGGGCTTCCGAATTATCTGGAAAGAATAAGATCCAGGCGACCAATATGCTGGCCGTTCCTATACTGCTCTACACGTTTGGTGCAGTAAAATGGAACGTCGATGAGTTGAAGCAACTTGACCGAAGCACACGCAAGATGATGACAATCCATCGACGTCATCATCCTAGATCTTCCGTACCTCGAATATACCTCCCTCGAGATAAAGGGGGTAGAGGCTTGCTGAGCTTAGAGTGTCTTCATCGCAGAACGGTTCTGGCTACAGCCTGCTCAGTTCTAAACAGCACAGATTTTCTTATGCGACTAGTACATCAACATGAAGTCGTCAATGCTGCGGCGTTTCTATATCGTGCCGCAGATAGGGCCGCAGAGGAGCTTGGCCTCCCATTTGATTCCAGCGACACTACACATGGCCTAACATCACTAACACCTTTGGTGCTCAAAAGTCGTGTACAGGAAGCAGAACATACGCTTCTACTAAGAGAACATGCTGACAAGCCCCTTCATGGTAAATTCTACGGCATTATACGTAGAGAAGAGCTCTCGATGGGTCTGTCCAACATGTTTCTCAAGTCTGCTGGATTAAAATCGGAGACTGAGGGATTTCTTTTTGCCTGTCAAGATGGCGTTATAGACACCTTAGTTTACCGCGAGCGCATAATGAATATACCTGTAGGCGATACCAACTGCCGAGCGTGCAAGCAAGAGCCAGAAGCACTTGGACATGTTCTCAGTGGATGCTCAAAATATGCACGATACGGGTACATAGAGAGACACAATGCGGCTCTAAAAGTGTTATATTACCATCTGAGGCACTTCTATGGTGTTGATCTATTGCCCGTCTTGCAATACGCCCAGGGGGAACTCGAGTCCGTTGTGGAGAATGATCAGTGTAAGATCTACTGGAATTTCTCATTCTCGACCACTCAACGTATCAGTGCTACGAAGCCTGATATTGTCCTCCAAGATCTGAAGAACAAGATCATTTACGTGATTGAATTCTCGGTACCAGCCGATGGTAATATCACGGCAAGGGAGGAAGAAAAACGGGCGAAATATCAAGCACTTCTTTTCGAGCTGAGCAGGCTCTACCAAGGCTTCAAAGTCCATCTTGTAGTTCTCATAATCGGCTGTCTTGGAGGTATGAAAGCTTCATTTATTAGCCAACTCAACAAGATTCCGGCTTGCCAGCGTCAGGCTCATTCCATCGCGAACTGGATGCAAAAGGCTGTTCTTCTGGGATCACTTCATCTGGTCCGTCAACACTGTTCCTCATAACATTCTAAAAAGATTGGTAACTCTAAAAAAGTATGCAGAGGTGAAACTTCATCTCCAACTGTCCCGTCTGCCGCGTAAGATCATCCGCAGCTAGAGACCTGACTCCAAGGAACAGTGTTGCCCGATGGTATCTCGCGTAAATTTCCCGCTCTTGCTTACCTTCTAGGACAGAAGGAGCAGAAGCGGATGACGTACACGTTCCAGTTGCGTCGGGATTAGTTGCTTTTAAAGAACCATGATCGTAGCTTCCGGAGCCTACAACTTCTCACATAATAATGCTGTAAATTATTTCAATGGAGTATAATGGTTGACGCAAGTACTGTTTCTCTTTCAAAAAATTCTTCAATGTACCCTCGTGAAAAGAAAGACCAACTTAAGACCACAGTATAGGCAGGTATAGGCCTGTCTTAACCCTCCGTTTGGAACATGTGCCGATATCTTCGGTTTGGTACATGTGGTCTGGCCAAATCCCTGTATATTTCCATACAAATGTATGGAAATACTGCGTTTTTGGAGGTGTATTGAAATGCATTTATATAGCATGCAGATATATATGTTTGGTTTTTTCTTATACCTAGCGGCTTTCGCATATGTTTAATTACCTACTGATGTAAAATTACAAAAAAAATTAAGGTAGAAAAACAACTTTCACAGGTAAAAAAAATGGGTTTTTTAAAATTCATTTTTACGCTTTATTATGATCTATATTATCCCTTCGATGGCAGACTGGGGTCAAAAAGAACCCAGGCATGTTCAATCTCAATTTTAGTCCCTTCAACATTTGAAAATGGTACTTATAGGGCCCTGTCACCTTAGCCAGATACCCCCTTCAACTCGTAAAAAATGTCATTTTTCGCTATTTTTCAACTGCTACAATCGTCTTTTCATATTTAAAAGAAATTTTGAACTAAATAACCCACAGAATTCTTTAAAGTAACTATCCAAGATTCTGTGAAAAATTAAACTATTCAAAATAATGAATTGGCTCTTTGCGGGAAGCCTTTTTCGCTTGGGGTCAAAAAGCCCCCAGTATGCCAGCTATGCTATGCATCGGGAAGTGTGCCACCGAAGGGTTATTCTTATAAATGGAATTTATATGATTGAGAGAGAAGTAAGGGAAGGGAGGTTAAGTACTAGAAGTATGTGAGTGCAATTAGGGGAAGTATAGGATGGAGAAATAAGGGAAGTAATGTGATTGGATTGTGGGATGTGAGGGGTTGGGAAGTAGAAGAAGTAAGTGTAAGTGAGGGATGTGAGGGCAAGTAGAGGAAGGAGAAGTAAGGAATGTTAGGGTGTAGAAAATAGGTGAAGTGAGGGATACGAACATTGTGAGGGGTTGGGATGTAGAGGAGGGAGAATTAAGAGAAGTGAATGAAAGTAGAGGAATTGAGGAGAGGGAACGTAGATAAGGGAGAAGTAAAGAAAGGGAGGGAGAAGAAGTATGGGAGTGGAATTATGGGAAGTAAATGATGGAGAAGCGATTGTAAGTCTGGAATATGAGAGAGGGGGATTCGAGAAAGGAGAAGTAAGGAAAGTGAGGAGGTGGAAAGTGAGAGAAGTGAGTGATGTGAAGAATGTTAGGGGTTGTGATGTAGAGGAGGGAGAAGTAAGAGAAGTGAAGGGGGTGAGATAGTGCTTGGGTCGGATGCGTGGGGAATAAATGTAGGGGAGTTTAGGAGAGAGGAAGTAGATGAGGGAAAAGTAAGGGAAGGGAGAGGTGAAAAGTAGGGTAAATGAGGGGCTGCGCAGAGTGGGAAGGGAATTAGTGAAAGTGGGGGTATGGGAAGTGAGTGATGTGATGACAATGGAAGCAGGAGAAGTAAGGGTTTACTTTATAACGTTCATATATGTGTATGCAAGATGCTAAGATAATATATAAGGCAGTTTGAATGGAAAAATACCAAGAGAAACTAAAAAAACGCAATAAAATTTTCCAAATGGATTATATTTAATACATTCCCACATAAAATATAGAGGGGTCTGGCCAGGACACATGTGCCAAACCGAAGTATATTCAAATAAATATCCTTGTAAGGCATGTATCCTTTCAATTTGTTTTTTAAATGATGGCTAATGAAATTTTAGGAAAAGTTAAGGAGTTTCAAGTCGCTAGCTCCATCAGAAGTATACTAAAAAAACATTTTAAATCGCGAATGGTCTGGCTGGACCCATGTGCCAAACGGAGGGTTCAAGTGGTCGTAATGTCTTAAACTGATCTTTTCTTGTCCCCAGAAGACCACAGTCCTGTTGATATAGACAGCTATCCTTATTTCAGAGAGAAAGAGAGAGAGAGGTGTCTATTTCAATGCCCTAAAAATGATGCAGGTATAGGCTTGAGGGTAGAGACCAGAAAAACACCAAACGTTGTTTGAAACTAGTCTTAAAGTGGTATTAAATTGGTATTTCTTTTCACGAGAGCAATAACGCTCTGCATTGCATATCTTTAATACCCACAGAAACTAACCTTTAAAATCTAGATGGTTGCTCTATAGTTAAAAATTAAATGTGTTAACCTGAAAAATCTAGATGTTAAGGGTAAACATCCATTTTCCTCCATGTGGAACAAACTTTTTAAATGTTCAAAAACGTTCAAAATTGGGACTCCTGCGGCTAAAGATAACAAATGCAAAAAAAAATGGAAAAATGTGTTATCCTGAGGAGATTTCGCAAATGATCAAAGGTGTCAAAAATATATTTGAAAAAATGTTCTTTTCTCTACCCTAGTCTATGTATACTATGTCGCATGTTCTGTAATCAAACTGTTTCGAATACTAACAGAATGGCTAGATCATTTTTACGCATCAGTGCTGTTGTGATGTCTCTATTCTCTACTGGAATTGCCGATGTCGATTCATCGAATGATGATGTTCCTGATTTACTTAATTTTCTACCAGTAAAAGATTTCGTGATTGACGCTGTCCATTATTATCTTCAAGAGCAGGACAAGCGATTGGACACTCTCAGGAAGTAAGTCATCTAACTTTGATTTTTTGTTCGCAACTCTTATGATTACCAATTTTTTAATTTTCTATTAACACAACAAACGTGCTATTCTCAATTTTCTTTCTCTTTTATCTAACCAAGTCTAAAGCAATTCTCACGTCATAAGCATTAATTTTAAATTAAAATAACGTCCACTAATAATAATTTTGTATGTGATAGAAAAAAAACTGGAAAGTAATTTTTTTAAACAGAAGAATTCTTTTTGTTACAGGTATATTAAAGATTATTCAAAGGGACACAAAGAAGCAATACGTAATGTCCAATAGTATCTTTTGAACCCCATAATTAAATATATATATATTCCTTCCTCACCTAATATTTGTATGCAATTGCAAATAATATTTCTCTTTAAGTACTTTGAATTCTGATATTATATTTGAAGGAAAAAGCAATATTTTGCTATAATTTTCACATCCTATGCTAGCAGTACGTTATAAAATTAATTCTTTAGACAACTTCCTTACTTTTTATATTCAAATATGACCTGAATAGCTTATAAATAATTTCTAAATTTATTAATATTTATTCACTATCTCCAGGAAACATGACCCAAACTCTTAGCGCTACAACTCATGGAAATTCCATTATTGATAATGAGGGGATTAGTGAGAAAGATGATGAAAATGACGTCAATGATCTACATGATGTAAGATCTATACAGAGATACGTATACATATGGTCCATATGGTCCAAGATCGCTTTTTAAAATGAAATGACACCCCTACAAATTGATCCTTTTTTGCCGTGCAAATGGTGAAAGACATATGTGAACGTCCGCGAAGAAAGGGACCTAACGCGGAAAAAATCGATTTTCAGTTTTTTACACCTATCGATAGTTTTTTATTGGCTTGTTGATAACAAAAAAATATTATTTCTATATTTAAAAAAATCTAATTGTTATTAAAGTGCAAAGTGAGGCCCTCTTATAGAATTCCGGTGTTGGATTGTTCGAAGAATTGAGTCTGTTTGGAGAGAGATTTACGAACAACGTGAGCTCTGAGCTTGTGGATATAAGTGTCATTAAACATCATGACACTCGAGAGACGTATACATGCCTCGGCGTGCCTCAAAGCCGCATTCAGGACGTAACATTAGTAAAGGAGTCTTTCCGAAGCCGATACAAGCATCTTCTTCGACAGATTTGGTCTTTAAATCTATCGGCGTTGAACAAAGTATCTGCGACTAACATACTTGCCGTCCCTGTTCAACTCTACTCGTTTGGGGTGTTTCAATGGAAGAAGAACGTGCTAACGGTCCTTGATATCGGCACACGTAAAATCATGCATATGCATAAGAGCTTGCATATTAATTCATCCGCTCCGCGATTTTACATCTCACGCCGCCAAGGCGGTCACGGACTTTTAAATATCCAATGTCAATGATGATTGACAATGGAGCATTCCTTTACAAAACAGCGGAGCAGGCGGCCGAGACCCTTGCCCTGAATTTTAACATCAGAAGTATGGAACGTGCATTACTCCATCTAGATGCTTCACTTCTAACAGTCGAAGTAAAGAAAGCAGAGGTTGAAAAATTCCGCCAACAGCTACTCGACAAGAAAATGCACGAACACTTTCACAGAAATGTAGAAAAACAGTCCTTGTCGAAGGAGTAAACTTTTGCATTCCTGAGATCATCAGGACTTAATTCAGGTACAGAGGATTTCATTTTTTCTTTCCAGGACGGTTTCATTTCCACCTTATTATATCGTGACCGCGTTTTACGTCAGGAAGTTCCCAGCGATGGGTGCAGAGCGTGTCATGCATACACTGAGTACCTAGAACACATACTATCCGGGTGTCCTACTCACGCGGGAACGACGTATCTCTACAGACATAATGCGACCCTAAGAGTGCTTTATCACCATCTTTGTCGCTCTTACGGCGTTGGCCGCGAGTCTGTCTTGTCGCACGCTCCGAGGGAGACAGAGTCAATTTTTCAATAAGAGAAGTACCAAATTTTCTAAAACTAAGATTTTCGGACAGCAGTCTTCATTGCACGCACGAGGCCTGACATCGTTCTCCAAGACTTCGAGAAACGAACTATATTCGTGATCGAATTTCCAGCTCCGGCCGACTACAACATCACTGCCAAGGAGAAGGAAAATGAGAAGGGTTATCAAGACATTAAAAGGGAGCTGCAATGACTGTACTCAAAATATTCGGTTAAAGTAATTGTACTCGTGAACGGTGCTGTCGGAGGTGCAAAACTGTCACTGGTTCGTATACCTGAATGCATTTCCGCGTGCCAAAAAAAGGCCAAGGCACTTGCGAAATGGATGCAGAAAGCAGTCATCCTTGGGTCGCTTCGTGTCTCTTACGGCATTAGTCCTAATACCCCTCCGCTAAACACTCCTATGGGAATAGAGTCACTTGTCGAAAATGAGAAGTGCCGCATATACTGAAACTTTATATTCTCGACAATTGTTTGTGTTGCGCAGTCAAGGCCTGACATAGTTCTCCTTGACTTCGAGAAGCGAACCATGTTCGTTATGGAATTTTCGGCACCAGCAGACAGAAACATCATAGTCAAGGAGAGTGGAAAGAAAGAGAGGTATAAAGATCTTTTAAGGGGCTTGCGATGGTTATACCCGGAATATTCTGTTAAGATAAAAAGCGTCCCTGCGTGACAACAAAATGCTAAGACGCTTGCGGGGAAGATGCAAAAGGCGGTCGCCCTTGGGTCGCTCCGTGTCCTTAGGATGCTCGAGACTTTTGCCGGATCATCGTATTGAATCCGTCACAGACTGTAACGACCTATCTCATGGTCGTGAGACGTGGTTACAGCTGAAATTTTACCGCGATTTCGCTAGGAGTGGGCATTTTCAAATGCCCCGAACTAGGTGAGAGCCCTTTTAAGTGCACCGAACTAGGTGTGGGCATTCTCAAATGCACCCACCTAGGTTGGGCAAAACTGAAACGTCCCAAACCCGTTCTAGTTGTCTTTAGATACAGAGAACGCGTTTTGGGGAATATCAAAATTTCTTCTTGTGATAAAAAACTTGTATTCTTGTTGAGGCACATTCTGAAGCACACAATCCTGATAAAAGTCAAGGATGAACAAAAAAAAAACAGTTATCATATACTAGATAACTAATGATAAAAAGTGATAAAGACGATATAATTACTATTGTTATTGTTTTGTGAACATTTGATAAACATTTCTAATAAATATTAGGTACATAACTATTCAATTTTTTTTATTTACATTTTTTAAGATAACATTTATTATACAGATAGCCAATGTAATAATAGTAAAATTATTCCAAATTACCAGAGAATATCAATTTTCAACAAAAAAGTTAATTTTCAACAAATAATTTGAATTTTCAACAAAATATTTAGATTTTCAGTTGAAAAAATTAATTTTTAATACCAAACAAATGAATTTTCAACTAAAGTTACGAATCTTTAACCAAAAAAATGAACTTTTCAGAAAGTAGTTACACTTTCAACTAAAAATTTTAACCTAAAAAGATGAATTGTAAACAAAAATATAATAATTGATATTTTGAAAAACAAAATGTTTTAATTAGAAATAAAAAATAACTGCATTTAACCAACAGAAACGAATTTTCCACAAAAAGCTTGAATTCTCTACTGAAACAGATTAATTTTTAATTGCAATTTTCAGACATGTATCTCCTCAAAATATTTTGAACATTTTTATATAATTTTACATATATATTATTTTATCTGTATCTTATATGATTTTATTATATTTATCATTATATTTATAGCAACCTAATGTACACATTAATCGATATAAAATATTATTCATAGGATAATTTATTAATTGTTCTGGTCGACGCAATTTCAATTTGTAATTAACATAAAATTTTATTTTTATTCGCGATGTAACAATTATTTATATAATATATATATATATATATATTTTTATTTTTTATTTTTCAACGTATATTTATCATATTTTAAATCTCATTGATCAGTGTTTCTGAATTTTTTTTTAAATGTGAATTTTTTATTTGTACATATTATATTACTTTTTAGTAATTTTTCCTCATGGGATGGGTATGGTTGTTTAGTGATATATTACCAATTTTTTTAAAGTGAATAATAATAATAATTTTATTGTCTTCATCACTTTTTTATATTAGTCATCTTTTATATTATAACTGTTTTTTTCTTTCATCCTTGACTTTGACGAGGATTTTGTGCTTTAGAATGTGCCTCAATAAAAAGACTAGTTTTTTGTCACAAAAATGAATTCTTATTTCTCCCAAAACGCGTTCTTTGTATCTAAAGGAATGTTAAGTGTAAAAATAAATAGTTGTAATATTACATAACTGATACTTTTAGAGACACATATCTCCTCAAAATATTTGGAATGATTTTTTTATTATTACATTGGCTATCTGTTTAAGAAATGTTACTTTGAAAAATCTAAATAAAAAAAACTAATGAATAGTTATGTTTCTAATAATTATTAAAAATTATTTTGTGAAAATAAGATTCTTTATTTAAAAATGCAACTGAAAATTGCAATTAAATCAAGACCGAGCTTAGTTAATTCATTCCATCTAATAGATCTGGCCGTCAACAACTTATTTCGTTTTGATGCCTAATTTATTTTAACAACGATAAAGGTAATTAAATATATTTTTCATCATATATGATGAAAATTTTTAATCACAGAACACTATAACTTGAAGACGGTTTCCAATGAATTAATAAAATTTTTAGGGCTTATTTTCAACACTAATATCTCTAAAGTGACCAAAGAATTTTTGAAACTATTCATCTCATTTGTTTGGCACTTTATACTTTTTTTTAAAATGGGTTTGTTATAGCAAAACTTTGTTTATTCACATAATTCAAAGTTGATGTAGAAATAAAAAAGAACAATTGATTGATCTTTATTTAAAAATGTAACTGAAAATTGCAATTAAAAATTAATCTGCTTAAGTAGAGAATTCAAGCATTTTGTGGAAAATTTGTTTCTGTTGGTTAAATGCAGTTATTTTTTATTTCTAATTAAAACATTTTGTTTTTCAAAATATTAATTATTATATTTTTGTTTACAATTCATCTTTTAAGGTTAAAATTTTTAGTTGAAAGTGTAACTACTTTCTGAAAAGTTCATTTTTTTGGTTAAAGATTCATAGCTTTAGTTGAAAATTCATTTGTTTGGTGTTAAAAATTAATTTTTTCAACTGAAAATCTAAATATTTTGTTGAAAATTCAAATTATTTGTTGAAAATTAACTTTTTTGTTGAAAATTAATATTCTCTGGTAATTTGGAATAATTTTACTATTATTACATTGGCTATCTGTATAATAAATGTTATCTTAAAAAATCTAAATAAAAAAAATTGAATAGTTATGTACCTAATATTTATTAGAAATGTTTATCAAATGTTCACAAAACAATAACAATAGTAATTATATCGTCTTTATCACTTTTTATCATTAGTTATCTAGTATATGATAACTGTTTTTTTTTTTGTTCATCCTTGACTTTTATCAGGATTGTGTGCTTCAGAATGTGCCTCAACAAGAATACAAGTTTTTTATCACAAGAAGAAATTTTGATATTCCCCAAAACGCGTTCTCTGTATCTAAAGACAACTAGAACGGGTTCGGGACGTTTCCGTTTTGCCCCACCTAGGTGGGTGCATTTGAGAATGCCCACACCTAGTTCGGTGCACTTAAAAGCGCTCTCACCTAGTTCGGGGCATTTGACAATGCCCACTCCTAGGTGCGTGCGGTTTAAACGCATCGGGCGTTTTCGGGTTCGGAGCCTAACATATATATTATATATATATATATATATATATATATACATAAATGCTTGCATATCAATTCGTCAGTTCCGCGATTATATATTTCACGCCGTCAAGGCGGACGCGGACTTCTGAATCTCCAGTGTTTTCATAACCGGATTTTTCTAAGTACAGCTTACATCGTTGCGAATGGCAGAGATCCTCCCCTAAATATGGCCAGGAATCACGAGATGATTGGCGACGGAGCGTTCCTTTACAAAGCCGCGGAGCCAGCGGCCGAGACCCTTGGCCTGAATTTTAACATCAGAAGTGAGGAGAGCGCATTACTTCATCTAGATGCTTCACTTCTAAAAACCAAAGTGAAGAAAGCAGAGATTGAAAATTTTCACCAAGAGCTACTCGACAAGAAAATGCACGGAAACTTTCACAGAAATGTAGAAAAACAGTCCTTGTCGAAGGAGCAAACTTTTTCTTTCCTCAAATCATCAGGGCTTAATTCAGGTACAGCGGGTTTTATTTTCGCATGCCAGGACGGTGTCATTTCCACCTTAGCATACCTTGAGCGCATTTTATGTCAAGAAGTTCCCAGTGATGGGTGCAGAGCGTTTCAGGCACACGCTGAGTACCTAGAACACATACTATCAGGGTGTCCGACCCACGCGGGAACGACGTATATCTACAGACATAATGCGGCCCTAAGAGTGCTTTATTACCATCTTTGTCGCTCTTGCGGCGTTGGTCGCGACCCTGCCCTGCCGAACGCTCCAAGGGAGATAGAGTCGATTGTCCGAAACGAGAAGTGCCAAATTTTCTGGAACTACGATTTTTGGGCAGTAGTCTCCGTTGCGCACTCGAGGCCTGACATTGTTCTTCAAGACTTCGAGAAACGAACTATATTCGTGATCGAATTCTCGGCTCCGTTCGAATACAACATCACTGCAAAGGAGAAAGAAAAAGAGGAGAGGTATCAAGACCTTAAAAGAGAGCTACAACGACTGTACCCAAAATATTCGGTACAAGTAATTGTCCTTGTGATAGGTGCTCTCGGAGGTGCGAAACTATCACTGGTTCGTAACCTCAAAGCCATACCCACGTGCCAAAAATATGCCAAGGCACTTGCGAGATGGATGCAGAAAGCTGTCATCCTTGGGTCGCTTCGTGTCCTCAAGACGTCGTCCTTTCGTCGTCGCCTATGACCACCCATCCCACGGTTGTGAGACGTGGCCGTGGGTGTGATTTACCGCGGTGCTACTGGGGGCTATTGACATTATTTGGATGGCAGCTGCTCTTAGTGGGACCCTGCGGTGGTTGTTTAACTTTATTTTTAAATTATATATATATATATATATCATAATATTATAAGTTAAATATATTTAATATCTTGATTACT
Organism: Andricus curvator; assembly: GCA_932195095.1. Lineage (NCBI taxonomy): Eukaryota > Metazoa > Arthropoda > Insecta > Hymenoptera > Cynipidae > Andricus > Andricus curvator. The sequence goes on along the minus strand of CAKNYM010048433.1, from coordinate 9,191 downwards.
CACACAGACAAAATATGGTTTATATGAATTTTATTTTATATGCGAAAAAGTGACAGCTGACTTACTTGAACCGAACGTGCATCTTTCACCATTTGCAGAACAGATTTGGTGTAAAAATGAACACTGATTTTTGGCATTATTAAAAAAATCAGAAATATGTCGGATGCCCCAACCCGATTTTTTGAATAAAATGCTTATATTCGTTAAGTAGATGATGTAGATAACTAGGTAACTGTGGCATTCGTATATTACTCTGACATATTTCACATTTTGGGCAGAATTGGAAAATTTATTTTTATTATGTGCTAAAATTTTAGTATAATAGAACAAATTACGAAAGGCTCTGCAATGGAGAAATTTTACTAACTGCGGATATCCAGAAAAAATTAAAATGCCGATACGTCGATCATGGTATTGCTTTTCTGAAAATTGCACCCTTTAAAGAAGAAGAAGCCTTTCTGGATCCTAAAATTGTTTTATACCACGATGTAATTTACGAAGAGGAAATGGAGACTCTCAAAAGATATTCAAAGCCCAGAGTGCGTCGACCATTCACATTTTTTCTTAATTTGTACTTCTTAAAAGAAACAAAAAGTTATCCGGGTGAAATTGACCACTTAAATTGTGAAATTGTTCACTGTGCCACAAAAATTAACTTTTCATGTATCTCCGGAATGGGTGATGTCCTTTTCGATTGTTTAAAAAGTCCAAGAAGGCATTTTTGGTTATATTTAAGTACCTGTAAAAAATGATTGAGAAGTGGTCCCTATAGCCACCTACGAGTATGGGACCGTTGTGAACGTTTCCTTTTTGGGGTTGTATCTGACGGTTTAACGTCTCTTTTAAGCTCAATAAAAGGACTCTACCAGCTCTTGTTTATTTTTATAGATTACAGGCTATTTTCTTACATACTCATTTTGAACATTAATATGTTCGCTCTTTTGATCAATGTAAAAACTGAAAAAATTGAATTCCTTTTAATATTCATATTGCTCAATATGAACCAATTAAGGCTCAATTTTGTTTCAGTACATTTTGATGCCGTTTATTCGCTCAAAATAAAACGTAATTGCTTTCGCTGTAATCAGCGTCCAAAACCATATCGAGAACGACTTCAACTATCTCGGAGCCAAAATCTCTGTTGGACAGTGTTACTTACTATGACATCTCAAAAACGTTTTGATTCTTTAACACACACAAGAATAAGTATATTCTCTTTTCTGCAGTTAGAAAAGGCAAGATCAAGAAATGCTACCACCGGTGAAGATGAATTTTCTACATTTAGAATTGCCGAAAGTGCCTTGTACTCTGCAGAAGACGAAAATGAACACGTGAAGCTTCTGAATCGTCGAGTGGAGCATATGACAGGCTTGTCGCTGCACACAGCCGAGCCACTGCAAATTGTTTACTACGGCATCGGAGGCCTTTTTCAACCACACTTTGATTTCATTCCTGTAAGTAAGTGAGCGATGAACTAAAATATACGTCGAGCTAACATTTTATTAATACAATAATAAGTTGAAAATTTTTCAGGATGCCACAATATTTGGATTGAACACTGGAAATCGTATCGCCACCGTTCTGTTTTATGTAAGTGAACAAATACTTGCAGTCCCGGAGTACAATCTAAATGTATCCGAGCTCAAATTCATTCGGATTGCACGCACGAATAGGATCTGATACATGTTTTGTAATGATTCGGACTAGTTTAAATGAGTTCGGCATTAATTCCTATTCGAAACTTTCGCCAACGTATTAGAGATATCAATTAGATACTGTAAAATGTTCAACAATTTAAATTAAAAACCAGACAGTTGTTAATGTTACAGTTAATACTGGGGCAATTTGAAATGTTTTGAATTTGAAATTGCCTAATTCTCGAAATATCAATGTTAGATTATTTCGACGCCTCCATTCAACATGAGTCTATGAGCTGACAGCGCCGTGTATGAGACTATGCGCTGTGTATAAGCATAGGGAATGGTGTCATACAGGGCGCTGAATAATTTTTAATTTGCACAATTTAGAACAAATTGAGTTCAAACCAAGAAATGTTTAATTTTGTGATATAAAAGTTATTCTAAATTAAAAGCTTTATATTGAATACTATCCCTTCGAATTTTAAATAAAATTTTATAATTATCAAGATGCAAATCACTCGATAAAAATTTCGGAATTTGAGATTCATATACTGCATAAGTTGGATAGTTTAAAACTATTATCTTGCGAATTTGAGTTCTGTAGAATTTACAAAAACGTAGGTCTGTAATTATATCTTGTAGCGGGAGTGCCCGTTACAAGATAACCCGCCGGGATCTTAATGCATATGACGTACTATAAAATTATGGTCTGCCTGACTGAAGAAAAAATTGTGGATAGTACTTGGAACTATCTAGAAGATAGACTGACTCTAAATTTTGACACTTCAAGTTTGGCTATCCATTTTTTTCCGTGCGTTTATTCATTTATTAATAGAAATAACAATTAGGTTTCAATTATACATTTTCTTAATGAGATATTACTATTCGGTTGTTTGGAATATTGTTTAGTAGAAAAAAAAAAATTTCTATGTGAATGTGACTAATTTTTTACTTTCTTTATGTTTTTTATTATTGACAGAATAGAATTTTATGCCCTTACGATAAATTCTGGTTAAAAGTATCAGATGTTTCTGGTCGACAATTTTCTGGTTAGTCTTACCAGAAATTCGGGTAAATTTAACCAGAATTGGTGGTAACAGTATCCAGAAATCTTTACTAATAGACAGTTTTCTGGTAGCTTAGGAATACAATGCTCTAATCAACATAACCACATATTTTGGTAAACTTAACTAGATGATCTGGTAAGCTCAATCAGATATTCTGGTAGACATCGATTTACGACTATCAAATTTTGATAATTTTCTACCTTCATGGGATCTTTCTAACCCCTTCTGAAATTACATGGACTGCGACCCAGATAAAATAATCTAACAAACGTTTCCGGAAACAGAGTATAGCAACTATATTCCGCTTTTTTTTCTTTATTCGACTCTGTCTGCGGGTTGGCATGGATACATACACAATTTTAACATCTCTTGTGTTTTTTAATAACATTTTAATTATGACCGTCCTATAGAGTTAATATTATATAATAGTTAATATTACTAGAAAATATGCCGTTTGTGTCATGTCGTGTTGCTAGATGTGTCAAGTAAATGTCCTTTGTCGTAAATGTCCAGTTTGTGAACAATCGCGATTTGTTTAATGTATTTCCAGTTATATAAGTATAAATAATTGCAGTGAACCGTGAATTTAGTTGTTATAAGAAAAACTTGCGCGTTATCTCTCTACACACCAGTGGTACAGGGATACTTCCAAACGTCGGACATATTTTTCGGGTGTCTTAAACAAATAAATATTATAAATAAATATAATATAATATTATAAATATTATACCTTATAAAACAGACTTATAGGGGTTATAATTAAAAATTAATATTTCATTTATATTTTATAGGTCATTGTTAAAAGAAATGTTGAGTTTCAACTTAATTCAGCTAATATTGACGATTCTGAATAAAAATTACAAAAACGTCTTTTTTCGCGTCTTTATTACGCGTTAAACTTCATGGGATTTGAGTGACCTCTAAATATTATTTTGTTTTCAAGAAAAAAAATGGATTTATTTTTGTATGTTGTTTTGCGCATTTTTACAACAAATTTTCGGGCGATATGCAGGAAATTCCGAGAAAAAAGGTTTGACAACCCTACCCAGCCAACCTGTTACTATCGTGGAAAGTTCCTAAGTGATCAGCATGTTATGAGAGGAATTGTTCCTTGTATGCCAGTTTCAAAGCGGGTAACGGGATAATCGCCGTAGTTTACTAGGATTGTTTGCATCCGTTACCTGCCAGACTAGTAACATGGTTGTAACAGCCGGCAGCGATCCTAAACTTCGTGCGTATGTGGAAGGAATAAGCATCCATTGGCTCCATGATGTCCCGCAAAATTTAAAAGTGCAAACTTAAATACTTTGACGTTAATTTTGCAATAAAAAAACGTATTTCATTTTTGCTTGTAGTTTATACGTTTTTTAAATTATAATTAGCGGTTAAATTATCTAAATTACACAGACAAATTATTTGTAAAATATTGTAGACTAAAACTCCTTCAAACTGGAAAATTTTAAATGTTGATGCTTCAAAATTGGAAAAAGACCTTCAGAGTACAAAAACTAAAAGTTGTTGGCACATACATCTTTGAAATTTGGATATTGACAAGTTTATAAGTTAAACAATATCAACTTTTTAAATTAAACTGGTTTCGAGTTGAAAATGTTTGAAATTTCACCTTAATTACACATCAGTCGAAATTAAATAAAATCATTTTTTTTAAACTATAATAAGTGTAATTTTTTAAACCAAGAAATTTGGAATTTGAATAATTTAAAATTGGAAGATAATAAATTAAAATTGCGTAGTGTATTAATAAATTTAATTTTCAAAGAATAAAGGCAAGTTGCCCGACAGTTTTCACAAGTAATTAATGAATTAATAACGTTGGTGCTTCTACGGTCCAGACCATGCAACAAGGGAATAGTCACATTTCGGCAGGTCACATTGCGTCATGTGACAGTAGTGGCAAGTTACATTGCGGCAATCTTTCATTCGGTCAAGAATATTGCATTCATTATGTACGTTTGAAAATAACAGTAAAATTGATGAAAATATGGAATTAAAAAAAAAAGTTCTGATTTGAAAAATGTAATACTTCATTTTTGGGAGTTTTTGGGGTCATACTATCAGGGGAAAAATCGCCAGATAAATCGCTGAAATGGTCGCGCCGAATTACGATAATTTTTTTTTGTTGTAACATTTAATAATTACCGAGTAAGTCATAATTGAAGATTAACCAATCAGAAGCACTCGTTAGATGGTTGACTCCCCACATGCCATCGACGAGAGTGTGTGCATAAACAAGTTCAGTTCGTATAATTAATCGAAAATTATGAAATATCTTTTTCTTTACACATTCATGTAAAACCCTCGTTTGGCCTCCGTTCACAGACATCGAAAATGGTCGACTCCGTATCGTGCGTGAAGGCGATGAACAAAATACCCAACATCGGTGGTCAAAATGATTTCACCAGTGAGCAAAATTCTCTCCATGGTTACCCAAATATTTTGCTCATCACTTTTACTACTAGTGTTGTAAAAGGCAGGCAATCTGAGGTTATATATTGTAATTTGTAAAAAAACAATATTATTCGATACACAAGGCCTCACGTGCAGGTGCTCATTGCTCGCGTGAAGGCACAGAACTCACTTTTTCGCTCGGCTTCGCCTCGCTTTCGAGTTCGTGCTTGGTCTTCACACTCGCAGTGAGCAAGCCATAACTCTTGAATTCGGCAGAATTCTCTTGAATTCAGCAGAATTCTTTTGAATTCTGTAGAATTCTCCTAAATTATGTACATTTGTCTTGAATTATGTGAAATTTTCTTGAATTCTATACAAAACTCTTGTATATAGCAGTATTCTCTTGAATTCAGTAGAATTCTCTTTAATGCTGTTGAAACTCTCTTGAATTCAGTTTAATTCTTTCAAGTTCAGCAGAATTCTCTTCAAATCTGTAGATTCATCTCAAATTCGGCAAACAGTGCTAATCACCCTGATGTTCAGTGTGCTAAAAATAATTTGCATAGAAACACGTTGGCGAAAAGTTTACATTGAGTGGACGAATAGACTCAAGAATGACATCCTGGACTGCTACGATGCCATCATTATTACGGTTCGCAGAAGCTACATAGCGCTCATGCACACTTTATGGTGCCAGAAACTCCTAGAGATTCCGCACATATCGCAACAGTTGTTGCGACATCGCTCTGATAACCTCTCGCGAACAGAATATGTACGCTGAACGCTTCCCCAACCGCTGCAATAAGTAGCCGCAGACGATGAAGAGCAACCGCCATTAAGACCAATCGTGGAAAGCAGGCACCCCTAAGAGATTATAGCGATTCCAGGATAACGAGGAACATTAAAACCCAGGATCCTCCTAAGCGCCAAGATCTGGCTGAAATAGATACCTCCCTTCGTAAGGACTCGTTGGAAGATTCCGACCTCTGGACCATCAATTTTTCCGTTTATGTTGCGGCGGGAGCTTTGGCTGATTTAAATCGAAGGATAAAACCGACGGTGGATCGAAAGATCAAAAGACGCTTGCATGGACTGAACAATAAGATTGACTGTGCAAAAGAGAGTTTTCCCAGTGTTCAGTGTGTGATTGACTACATAAAATCTAGTAGGCCGTTCACGGAAAGGGTCCGAAAGTTCACCCAAGAACTAAGGATCCTGAATCACACACTGAACAAGTCAAAGCTGCTGATAATCTAGCAGCCAATTTTTGACCAAATACCGGTGTTGTCTGATCCAAGGAGGAGAATGAAGAAGAGGGAGAGGCGGGTCAGGGAGAATCAACCGTTTCTCGCTGACCCATCGCGCCTTTTCAGATATCTCCCTATTTCTGTCGACAACCCGCCCGAGGAGGTCGAGACTTTTCGGGGAGAGGTTTACAAGGTCCAACTGCAACCGGCAGAAAATACTGAGAATATTATCGGATTCAAGGAGCTTTGCTACAATCTTTCAACATCGCATAACATCAATCACTGCCGAAGAGATGAAGAAAGCACTGAGGGGCACTAACAACTTCTCCGCTGCAGGACCAAATGGTGTCAAGAACTTCCGGTGAAAGAAGTTTACTTCTACCCACCAACAACTGGCCAGCAGCATCTTTACACTATCCTGAACGTCAGAATTATTTGGAGAATTGGAGCATAAGGTCGCTCATGTATTTTACATGGATGATCTTAAGATCTAAGCGAAAAATAAAGAGCTACTACATCTAGCTCTAGGGACCATGGGCCCTCTCTTCTTTTACACCACACTCCTGCTACAATCTCTTGCACTTCGCAATTCTCCTGGGTGCCTCTACGGCGAGACTAATCATCGCGAGCATAAGGTACCTTACGTATTTTATATAAATGACTGATGGAGAGATTGGTATGGGTTATGGGTTGGAAAAGTATGCCAAGACATGTATGAGGAATTTGCTGGCCTTCCCAAATACCCTGAGCTCGTGCATATAAATGCTATTGGACACCTTGACGCTGGAGAGACCTACCTATACCTAGGCGTGCCTGAGATCTTCATTTTTTTATGTTTATGGATTATTACTTCCAGGGGGTTCATATCTTCATATTCACAGTAATATTTAACCACCCCGAAAAAGCACCCCTAGTAGATTTAACCAGTTAAAAGATTCGAAGAACAAATCTGTAGAAGGAGGCGCCTGTACCTGCTTCAAAGAGCCTCCTTTACTGATGTTATATCCTAAATGAAGCTCTGAGGCAATGCTCTTCGAACGCGATGCTATCCTCAGTATGTGTTGTCAGTTGATGTTGGACCTTGTAGAACTCCCCCAAAAAGTCTCGTCCTTCTCGGGATTGGGCGGATTATTGACAGAAATAGGGAGATAGCTGAAAAGGCGCGATGGGTCAGCAAGAAACGGTTGATTCTCCCTGACCTATCTCTCCCTCTTCTGTATTCAGTCAATGCATCGTCGGTTTGATCATTCGATTTAAATCAGCCACAGCGCCCGCCGCAAAATAAACGGAACAATTGAAGGTACAGAGGTCGGATTCCTCCAAGGTGTAATTACGAAGGGAGGCATGCATTTCAGCCAGATCTTGGGGCAAAGGAGGAACCTGGATGTTAATGTTCCTCCTTATCTTGCATTCGCTATTATCTCTTAGAACGTGCTTGCTTTCCGTGGTTGGTCTTAGTATCGCTTCCTCCTCTGCGTCTGCGGCTTGTCCATACAACTGTTGGGGAAGCGTACATATGGCTTGATTTCGCAAAGACTGATGCCAAACTTGCTGAAGATCTGTGTATTTATGTCACCACAGAGTGTGCATACGCGCCATAAGGCCTCCGTGAACAGGTATAATTCTGGAATCGTAGCAGTCTAGCAAGTCATCCTTTAGTTGATTCGTCTACTCAATGCTCCCAAGAGCAGCTAGGGAAAGGGTTCGTCCGTCCATTTAGAGCCCTGCATGCAAGGATGAGGGTGCATACTCTGAGAGTTCACCCGGTATCCCAGAGTGACTGTTAAAGACACCTCACCTAGCTGCCATTCAGCTTTCGGTAGGGTTGTTTCGCGTCCTCTTCGGGGTTATTCCTTCAGGACCTTCCCTGAACAATTACCCGCGACTGCTTATTAATTATTGTAACCACATTCAGCGAAAACCCTTGGTACAGGGACCCTCTATCAACAAACCATTCGCCACCTATCTCACACATATATATAATTTAAAAAAAGAGTGAAACAACCACCGCAGGGTCACACTGAGAGCAACTGCCATCTAAAAAAAATGTCAATAACCCCCAGTAGAATCGCGGTAAATCACACCTATGGATACGTCTCACAACCGTGAGATGGGTGGTCACAGGGAACGACGAAATCGCAACGTCAGGCCGGCGAAACCCTCGTGTGTCTTGGGGACACGAAGCGACCCAAGGATGACAGCTTTCTGCATCCATCTCGCAAGTGCCTTGGTATATTTTTGGCACGCGGGTATGGCTTTAAGTTTACGAACCAGTGATAGTTTCGCACCTTCGAGAGCACCTATCACAAGGACAATTACTTGCACCGAATATTTTGGTTACAGTCGTTGCAGCTCTCTTTTAAGGTCTTGAAACCTCTCCTCTTTTTCATTCTCCTTTGCAGTGATGTTGTATTCGGACGGAGCCGAGAATTCGATCACGAATATAGTTCGATTCTCGGAGTCTTGGAGAAAAATGTCAGGCCTCGAGTGCGCAACGGAGACTGCTGCCCGAAAATCGCAGTTCGAGAAAATTTGGCACTTCTTGTTTCGGACAATTGACTCTATCTCCCTTGGAGCGTTCGGCAGGGCAGGGTATGACAGAGATGATAATAAAGCACTCTTAGGGCCGCATTATGTCTATAGATATACGTAGTTCCTGCGCGCACACACACACACACACATATATATATATATATATATATATATATATATATATATATATATATATGTGTGTGTGTATAGGCGGAAGAGCCTATTCCGGGGTGGTTGGTGGAAGGGCGAACAGTGCTCCTGCCGAAGACGGGCAACTTAGCTGACCCTAAGAATTA
>CAKNYM010048432.1:65273-88453 GCA_932195095.1 Andricus curvator | reverse complement strand
GTCCTAACACCAGCCACTGCGGAATGGGCGTCTCCGACTTTAAATATAAGGTGAATATGCGGGCCAAATGTTGGTTTGTAAAAGTAAACTTCTCCCACCAAAAGTTCTTGATACAATCTGGTCCAGCAGCGGAAAAGTTCTTCGTGCCTCTAAGTGCTTTTTTCACCTATTCGGCAGTGATTGATGGACATTCCTACTCAGGTTTTATGAGGTCGCAAAACTCCTTGAAGCGGATGATATTGTCAGTATCTTCTTTCAACTCTAATGTTTTCGGGATCTTGTACATCTCTCTCCAAAAAGTCTCTACCTCCTTGGGCTTGGGTGGATTTTTTACAGAAACGGGTAGGTCGCTGAAGAGGCGCGATGGGTCAGCGAGAAACTGTTGATTCTCCCTGATCCATCTCTCCCTCGTCTGTATTCTCCTCCTTGCGTCAGATAACAGCCGTATTTTGTCAACAATATGCTGCTTGATTGTCAGCAGCTTTGACTTGTTTAGTGTGTGATTCAAGATCCTTAGTTCTTGGGCGAACTTTCAAACCCTTTCCGTAAACGGTCTACCAGATGTTATGTAGTCAATTACACATTGAACACGGGACGCATTCAGCCAAAGCTCTCGCAGCACCATAAACTGAGCAATTGATGGTCCAGAGGTCGGACTCTTGCGAGATATCTCCATGAAGGGAGGCATCCATTTCAGCCAGATCTTGGGGCTTAGAAGGAACTTGCATGTTAATGTTCCTCCTTGTAATGAAATTGCGATCATCTCTCAGAATGTGCCTGCTTTCTGCGGTTGGTCTCAATGTCGCTTCCTCATCTTCGTCTGTAGCTTGATCAAGCAGCGGTTGGGGAAGCGCTCCGCGTACATATCCATTTTTCCGGAGGTTGACGGCTTGATTTCGCAAAGACTGATGCGAAACGTGCTGAAGCTCTGGTGTTTCTGGCACCACAGAGTGTGCATACGCGCCATAAAGCCTCCGCGAACAGGGATAATGCTGGTATCGTAGCAGTCTAACAAGTCATCCTTGAGTTGATCCGTCCAATGAATGTGGGCGTTTCGCCGGTTCGTCGTCGTGTTTCCATCTAAATTATTTTCAGCACCCCGAACTCTAGGCTGATCGGCATTGTTTGCCGACATATTGTCGGGTGCTCTGCGCGTTCGATTGTCTTGAATCGCATCTACAACATTTTGGTGGTTTCATTGTTGTTCCCACGAGCAGCTAGGGAAAGGGTTAGTCCATCCTTGTAGAGCCCCGCGTGCAAGGATAAGGCTGATACTCTGAGAGGTCGCCCGGTATCCCAGAGTCACCGTTTGAGACACCTAACCTAGGTGCCATTCAGCTTTCGGCGCGGTTGTTACGCCTTCGCTTAGGAGTTATTCCTTCGGGACCATCCCTGGACAATTGTCCGCGACTGCTTATTAATTATTGTAACCATATTCAGCAGAAACCCCAGTAGAACCTCGGTAAATCTCACCTATTCACACGTCTCTTAAGCGTGAGATGGGTGGCCACAGGCACGACGAAATCACAACGAGAGGGCGGCGAAACCCTCGTGTGTCTTGAGGACATGAAGCGACCAAAGGATGGCAGCTTTTTGCATCCATCTCGCAAGTGCCTTGGCATTTTTTTGGCACGCGGGTATGGCTTGCTACCTCTCCTCCTTTTCCTTCTTCTTGGCAGTGATGTTGTAGTCGGCCGGAGCCGAGAATTCGAACACGAATATAGTTCGTTTTTTAAAGTTATCATTACAAGGTCAAATTTTAACTAAATTCTAATTAAAATTTTATGTTAACAATTTATTTTAAATATTGTATCTGAAAACGAAGAACAAAGTTTTTGTAATTGAATTTTTTCGTATCATGTCATTGATATGGAGCCGGTCAAAAAAATGGTTAAATTGTTCATGTATTTGAGTCCAACTCGAAAGTTTCGCTTTCCATATTTCTGGTCGCCATTTCAAGAAAAATTTTACCAAAGCTTCGTGCGTGGAGTAGCGGGCCCAAATAGTTTGGAACAGGTATGGCTCTCGATCTCCGGTGACAAGGTACACCTCGGTCTGTTTGGTCCGCGAGGCGTATTTTATTTCCGCCCGAACCACTGTATATGTGACCGACCGCGAAGAAAGGGACCTAACGCGCGGTGGTTTCATTTTACAGGAAGAGCGATTGAAGAGGCGGTCCAACACAGGAACTCCATGAGAGGGCTTCACTTTGCAGTTGAATAACAATTCGAATTTTTCAGATATGGGAATAATATTTTTTATTATTGAAGAGCAAATAAGAAACTATAGATGGGTGTAAAAAACTAAAATACTGTATTGTGAAACAAGTGCGGAAAGTAGGCAGTTCCAAACGAGTGTGAAGTTTTTTGTACGAGCCAGAGGCGAATCGAAGGCAAGTCGAAGGCGAGTTCTTTCTACACTTGTTACACACGATATTTTTTGTACCAAATGCATGGAATCTTCGATTTGGGAAACAATAAAAACAAGAAGAAATTTGTTTAATTTTTGATTTTTTTCAACTTTTTGAAAATAAAAACTTGAAGTGAGTTTGAAAAATATATTGTCAAAAATAATATAAGACTTCCCTTTACTCGGGTTCATTTTTGAATAATTTTACAAAATAAAAAATAATTCAATTGATAATCAATAAAAATGTACAGAAATGAAGTAAAGCTTCCCTCATTTTCTTATTCTAAATATTTGTTAAATAACTAGAGAACTTATAAACAGCAAAATATAGAAAAATTAAGTCAACTTTCAGTTTTTTTTTACGCTGGTAAATCTTTGTCGTCTTTTACAAAGTTTTGAATTGTTACGTTTGTACAATTAGAGAACTGATAAACAATTTTGTTTGAATTAGTAGATGTTAATAATTGTGCATTTTCTGAGTCACAATCTTTAGATGTGGAGGCACCGAAATTCACCTTCGATTTGGTTTTGGAGCGTTTTGGTTAATGAGATCCATCCTCAGGTTTTTTAGTTGTAGAAGACGGTTTTACATTAAATGATTTTGTTATTTGATTGCATATTTTTCTTTTGTTGTTTACCGAGTCTTCTACGTAACCTTCTGCAACCTGAGTGGATTTCCACCCACCATGACTTTTGAGAGTCGTTATGTCGGCTCCAGAATCCGCAAGAAGTGTTGCTGAAGTACGACGAAAGGTGTGACCCATATAGAGTTGACGGTCTGGCAAGTTTAAATAAGTAGCGACCTGTTTTGGCATATTACCAAATTTGTTAATGCCAATAACTTGATGCGTACACTTTCCATTCTGATAATTCAGAAAAAATCTACTGGAATCTACATTTTGTGGTCGAAGAGCCTCATATTTTTTAAATAAATCGTAGTAAAATTCACCTTCAATTGTAAATGTTCGCGGAACATGCGTTTTCGTTTTGGGTACTGTTATTAGTAAATGAGAGACATGGTCCTTGATATCATTTATCATAATATCGCAGAGCTCTGCTTTTCGAAGTGCACCAGTAATTCCAAAGATTAAAGCAACCTACAAATAACATAATAAATTGTTATTATTACTACTAATTATTCAATTTTATCGATATTAATTATATATAAATAATCAAATAAATGAATACGTAGGTCGCTCTAAAATTAATCCCTTCTATTTATTTACATTGAAATTATAAGAGATACGAAAAGCACAATAGATAGATAAACGTTTATTTTTTAGCCTGCTGGCCTTAAAAAATTGACTTGCTTACACTTCCATTTTTTACAGAATTTTCTTACAACTAACCCTTAAAACTAACATCCTTCCACAGCTTATCTCTAACGCCGCTCGCTCTTATCACATTGCCTTCCTCGCTTCGCCTCGCCTCGCTCGCATGTCCCTACTTTCTTGCTTTGCCTCGCATTACCAAACTCTGCCTCCGCGACTAATACGTAATACTTATCTACTATTTACAATATTTAAATTTACTTATATTTACTTCCTCCTCTATTTACAATCTTTCCTTCTCCATTCCTCTTCCTCCTTCCTCCTTCCTTCTCTTCTTCTCCATCTTACCCAAGACTCCCTTCACCCATGCTACTGCCCTTTTCTCCCCCCTTTCATGCATCAATACTTCCATGCCTATCCCACTCCTTTCCACCTCTACGCACTCCTCCAACCAGTGCTCCAATCTTGCCTCCCCCTTCCCACATAGTTCACACATCCTCTTTTCCCTAGCGAGCCAGCACCTATTGAAACCCTCCATGCACCCACATCTCATCCTCGCTATAAGCTCCTGACTTCCTTTCTCTCCTTCCTCACACAAATATTGCGCTCTCGCCCTTGGCATAATCCACACATAGTTCCCATTAAACCTTGTCTCTCTTATTCTCTCTTCCCCTGCTGTCTTCTCTCTCTCCATGCTGTTTTTCTTAGCCAACTCATATACCTTCCTTCCTTCCTCATGCATCCTTCTCACTTCATCCATCTGCAGTCCATTCGTTCTAAAATACCTTTCTCTTTCAACCTCCATCTTCCCACCCCCTCTCCTGTTCTCCTTCTCCCACCAACACTCCCTAACCAGCTTACTTCCCCCCTCTTCCAAAAATTTCTCCTCATATTTACACGCTCGACTCCCCGCTAGAATCCCTACACTCGTTCTCCCCGTCTTCCTCCTGACAATATAATTAGGCGTGTTTCTTGCCAGCCCCAGTGTCCACTTTACATATCTCTCCTGTATCCTATTTACCTCTTCGCTTTCCTTCCACCCCCACACCTCTACTCCATACAATAGCACACTCATCAATAGTGAGTCAAACAATTTCATTCTCCTTCCAAAATCATCTGCGAATAACTTCATTCCCAACCCCCACACCTGCCTCATCACCACATTTGCCCTCCTCACTCTCTCTTTTATGTGACCATCCACTCCGCCATTCCTCCGAAACAAGAAGCCCAGGTACACAAACTCTTTCACCGCCTTTCCCTTCTACTTCCACTCCCCTTCCTTATCCCTTCCACCTCCTTTTCTGAAAACCATAACTTTGGACTTTTCCGCATTCAGTTCTAACCTGTTCTTATCCAGGTATCTTCTCAACCACTTAATCATTTCCTTTAAGGCCTCCTCGCTTTTTGCCAACAACACTATGTCATCTGCATACGCTAGCGACCAAATTCTAACCCCTCCTATCCTGACTCCTCCTACCACTCCGGCCTCCAGCTTACTTTCCATATCCGCAATTAAAATCGCAAAAACCGTCGGGCTAAGCGGTCACCCTGGTCTTAACCCCCTATCCATCCAGAATCCCTCCGAAATCCTCTGTCCTTCTCTTACCTTATCTGTGGTCTCTTCATATATCTCCCTTACCCTCTCGATCAGGCCTCTCTCCACTCCCCTCTCCTCCATCGCCTCCCACAACCTCCCCGTATCCACCGACGGAAACGCGCCTTTTAGATCCACAAAAAACGCGTACACTCTCGACCCCTTCTTCGCTAATTCTCTATCCACCACGTGCTGCAGAACGTAGATATTGTCGATAGTACTCCTACCTGCCCTAAAGCCCGCCTGCGTCTCCGGCAATATTCCTTTCCCCTCGACATTCTTCTGCAGCCTCTCCGCCACCACCATCGCGTATACTTTATACGCCGTATTCATTAGCGTAATCCCCCTATAATTTTCCTGCCTATCCCTATCTCCTTTCTTATACAGAGGCACTATTAACCCTTCTCCTTATCTGTTTCTCTATCTCGTCATTCAACTCCTCCATCTCTGCCTCCCCTGTTCTTCTACTCCCATCATCTCTCTTCCTTGATCTGAGCCCTGAAATGATTCTTTAAAAAACTCCCTCCACTCCTCACTCCCTATCTTCTCGCTTATCCCTACTCTACGCTTCCTAAACCTATTGTTTATCTTCCAGACGTCCCCTTCTGTCTTAACATTTCCTAACTCCTCCTCCATCTCTTTCTCCTTTTCCTGTTCTTTCTTCTTACACATCAATCTAAACCCCTTCCTCATTTCTACGTACTCCTCCCTTTTCGCAGTACCCTCTTTCCCCTTCTTATACTTCCTCTTCACCTTCCTTTTCATGTTTTTACATTCCCTATCCCACCACGGCTTCACCATTCCTTTCTTCTTCTTTTTGAATACCTTCTCTTGCACGCACTCTTTCACTTTCTCTTTTAAATCCTCCCATATCTTTTCCACCGTCTCCCCTTCGAAGCGTACCTTCCCTAACTGCTCCTTATACTTCTCTATTGCCTCCCTCGTCCAGCTAACCCTCTCCCCCGTCGACACTTCTTCCCCACCTTGCCTTCCGCCGTCCTCACCCCTTATCCACAACCCTAATGGCTGATGGACTGATTCTACCCTCCCTTCTACTGCGAATCTCTCCATATCCTCCCACCCTTGCATATTCATAACTACCCCAGCCTCTATCCTCCATCCAGTCCCTCAGAATCTCCCCCTCCTTATTTATTAACCTATCCTTCGAATTCCTTTCGAAGCTCTCCCCTTCCCTGTAAAGGCCCCCTTCTCTCCCCATCCTAGCGTTAAAGTCCCCACCCAGTACCACCATACCCTCCTCTCTTTCACCTAACAGGTCTTCCACCCTTTCTTTAATTCTTTCCATCCCATCCTTATTGTACACTGTCATAAACTTACACGTTACCCCTCCTATCTTTACTTTCCTCATTTGCACTCCCTCCCCCTCTTCCTCTCCGTGAGCTTCTTCCTCTAATCCATATCTAACCCCCGTTATAATTCCCCCACTAGCCCTTCCTTTCTTCTTCACTCTGACCGCCTCCTGGAGTCTCCACCTATATCCCCTTGGCAGCTTTGGCTCTATTCTATCCCATTCCTTTCTTTCCACCCACGTCTCTACCAGTCCTACCACATCAAATTCCTGGATATACCTCCAGAACTCCTCATCCTTCTTCTTTACCCCTGCTACGTTCCAGTAAAGCACCTTCACATCTCCTCTACCCTGCATTACCCCCACCCCCTGCTTCCTACGAAACAAATTCCCCTGCACTTCCTTCAACACCTCTTTCTCCTCGTCCCACACCCACATTTTCTCGTCTATTTTTATTGTCCGATATCCTACCTTCGCCGATCTCCCTTCACTCCTCTCCCTCCTAGCTCTGTCGTACAGCATTCTCTGTACATCCCTTTCCTTCCTTTCCTCCTTTCCCTTTCCTCCCAAATACCTTTAATCTCGCCCCCGCTACCCCCGTCTCCTATTTCCATTTCCGTCCTGCCCTCTTTCACCTCCTTTTCCCATTTCTCATCTCTGATTCTCAAGTCCTCCCTCATGCCTTCCATATGCTCCTTGGTCCCCCTTACGTCCTCCCTCAGCCCCCTGATATCGCCTAACAACATCCCGAGAGCCTCCTTTTCCAACATCCCCTCCATTTTGGGGGGGGGGGGGTGCCCTAGGTGTTATCCCGCTTTTTTTAAACGGGCTCTCGACCTCGCTTTTCTCCGGACTCTCTTGGATGTCTCTCTTCCTTTTCAAGAGATCCTCCCCGTCATTTGCGCTCGACGCTCTCTCCCTTACCTTCTCGCTTCCTTCGTTGCCACCGTCCCGATTTCTCCCTCTCCCAGACGCACCGCTCGACACCGGGCGACGCGTTGTTGGCTGTCGTGGCTTGTGGAAAATTTCCTCCCCGTCAGTTTCACTGCCAGCACTGCCAGTACTCTCACTGCCCACCTCCCGCTCTTCAATTCCTCAGTCCCTGCAGACACCCCTTTCTCTCCCTTAGCATCCCCTAACTATGCGAGAACCACCCTTGACCCCTCGAAAGCCCAAGACTCCTGACCGCGAACTCCCCCGATTACTTGCCAACCTAACCTCACTTTCCCTATCCAACTAGATACCACCTCACACCCACGCTGAAACTCACTTTCTATCTCCCCAATTCACCCCACACAACCCTACTCACCTCCTCGGCTTCCACCCTCACACTCCACTCACACCTTCCACACAAATTCCGTAAAATTCTCTCCCCACCTGTCACTAAACACGTTCTCACTTCCGCCACCAACATGCAAGTCCACAACCCTTCGACTATCTTCTGGAGACTGTGAAGTGCGTGGTGTTCAGTGACGCAGCTCCAAAGAGAAAGCGACGTGAAGAGTCAAACGGCATACTGGGAGACGCCGAAGCACGGCATAGTCGCCTATAACCCATGACCCTGAATTAACGTTACCGCAGTTTCGGCGTGATGGGTTGGCGGGAATGAATATATTTAGTGGGTAATATTACGGCTGAGTCTCACGCGAAGTCAAATTTTACCTTAAACTAATACCTTCCCTGATCAGAATTTAAAAATAATAAATTTAAATACAGTAGACGCTCACAAAGCGCCTGGTGCTCGGGACCGACGTTCTCAGAAAACGCTCGCTTGGAATCACATGCCCCTAGGGCTTGGCGGGAAAGATCTTTGAGACATATTGGCGGATTATTTGAATATCGTATCGCGCACGCGCATCTAATGCCACGATCAAGGCACTTATCGAATTTAGAGGTAATGGAAGGCGGTAGAACTTGGTGAAAAAGGCACATTCTGGAAAAAGCGCTTTGTGAGATTATGAGTGTTTACGCTACATAAAGCCATTAATTGATTTCTACGCATATTAGTGTAGAATCTAAGATATTTATAAGAAAAAACATAATCATTTTAAATCAAATAATTTTGCAGATCAATTGATTGAAGTAAAGACAACCTTGGGACCTCACTTAAATCTGATGAAGAAAGAAAATCACTTGAATAATACAGAATTTATTTTTGTACAAGCAAAGTATCAAGTATTATTAAATTATTGTCTTAATATATTGTTTTACTTAACACTCAAAGCGAAGCGATCATATATTAACCAGCATCCAGTAATAAAGAGATTAGCACAATACCGGCAGCTGCTAAATCAACTTGATTCATCCCAAGCTCACATGTTGGATAATCTGAAGAAAAGATTAGATTGCTCTGATATTCGAAAAAAAATGCTTATGCCACAGAAATTTGTCAAGTCAAAGACCGAATCTAAAACTGTTGTTTTAAAACAAAATAAAAATGACAAACGCATTGGGGGAAAAAATACTATTGAAGAAATTGAAGAAAACTTTGTAGATAACATGAGTGGTAATGAAGTCATTGTCCAAGATGGCAGAAGAATGATAACATATCAAATATCAAAGAATAAAGGACTCACTCCACATCGCAATAAAGAACAGCGAAATCCGAGAGTCAAGCATAGAAATAAATATCGCAAAGCAAAAATTCGTAGAAAAGGGGCCGTAAGTATAACTTACATTACCATTATATAAATTATACTATTAACTTCCGTTCTATGTTGGGATGGTTATACTTTGTGTTAAATATTTTACTATCATTCATAACTTATCTAAAGCCTCACTTTTTTCTATGTGGACAGGTGATGTCGAATAACCCCTATCTGGTGCGGCGGAATTTTTTTTTCCTCCACTTTCTTTAACCTCTCTGATACTGCTGTTACATCTATCTTATACAATGTCGGCATCAACGTCACCCCGTATAATCTATAACCCCTTTTTCTTTTTTTCATTATTGGTACCACTATCCCTTTCAATATTTCTGATTAACTCTTTTCCTTTTTTTCCTCTCTCTATTTACTACTTTCCGTATTTCTTCATCCATGCTAGCCCTTTCTGCCTTCTCCTGAAACCTTTTATTTTCTTCCTCTTTTCCTCTTTTTCATTTTTTCAAAATTTTCCCTGGCTTCTTCCCATTTCCTCATTTCTTTCCTAAGTTCGGCCATTTCCCGTCTAATTTCTTTCTTAGTTCTTCTCTCCTTGTGCCTTTTTCATTAATCTCTATTACCATCTCTATGGCCAACGGCCATACCACGCTGAAAAACCCAGTTCTCGTCAGATCACTGAAGTTAACCAGCGTTGGACGCGGTTAGTACTTGGATGGGTGACCATTCAAGAATACTGACATGAGTGCTGCTGGCACATAGTGGGTGTGGTGAGCCCACACTTGTAGTTATTTATAACTACAAGAAAAACCTAGAAACACTACCCGAATCGGGTAGTGTCACGCCTATCCTGAAAGGGAAATGGTTTAATGGTATACCTCTATCATAATTTTGTGCATTCCCTTTAAATTGTCCTCTTCTATCGGACCTCTAGTTTCAGCTTTGTTTTCTTTTTATCCTTATTCTTATCATCACTGCTTATGAAACTATCTTTTTCCAGCGATGAAATTATAATTTTCAGATTTTTTAAGTTTGACCCTATTTCTTCCCTGCCTTCACTGCTTCCTCTCTCCCTTTTGATGAATCACTTGATCGATCCCCCGTTCTTTGTCCTCAATCTCTCCTTTTCTATCAATTTTTTATATTTTCCCCTTATCTTCATTTCTTTTTTGTCCCCTGTCAGTGTGCAAAAAAATTTCTGATCTGAATCCCATTCGTCCTTGTTGTCGTTCTGCACCTTACGTATCTTCTATCCACTTTGCACTACTCAGCTTACCCTGCTACGATACGTTACGCAGTCTACCGCGCCCTGTTCCTCTCTCGTGCTGTCCTGTACTTCCTACCTGCCTGCTTTTCTCTCTATCTACCCTGTCCTGGTGCCACTACTCTGCTACCCAGTCTCCCCACCCTGCTTCAAACGCTAACTTAAACTTGACCGATGAATATAGGAATAGGAGGGGACTAGGTATGCCGTAGCTGGACGCATGCAACGAACGGGGTGGTCCGCCATCTTTGGCTGCTAAATCGGTATTGCGAGAGAAAGAGCAGACTGTTCTTCTTCTCTCACTTACTCCCCATATTTTTTCAGACAATATGGTTGACCCCTCTCCCTCACTTGGCATCAATCCCCGCGCTAAAGTTAGGAAGCTTGCGGCTAATTCCCTCCTATTCATATGTCCATGACTCGACTTCATTGCTCCCACAAATTAGTCTCAATTCCCAAAAATGTCTTCACCCCTTCTCTCTCATCTGGACTACTAAGTTAAACGGCGGTTTTTTCTCGAAAATGGCCAAAAAGCGAGTACCAAATAGAGTTACAAAACGGACTCAGAATTAAGTTCGGAAGCTGAAGGTGCTTCAAATGACTGGGCTGTTGTTACCTAACAAATTAGGGCTACACGGATTTATTATTTGATTTAATATTTTGCCACATAATCTAAAGGCAAGTACATTGTAGGGTACAAATAGTTTTTTCTGGAAAATGTCGCTGCTTTTTTGTTTAATTGAAGATGAAAAACAGAGTGTCCCGATGCAAGAACAGTAGCACATAGAGTCTTTGGCGTGGTAATGCAGAGGGCCCTGGCCATCAAAAATTCAAAATTTTAATTTTTGAAATATTGATACTTCTAGAAAATAAAATTAATTGTTCTGCCACCGTGGCAACAAGATTGTTGTCATCGGTGTTAGAAGTCTGCACCGCTCCTGGTAGGCTGGCCCCTGTGGAGCCGCACAGTGGAGCGAAATGAAAAAAACGATGTTTAAAATAACCTTTAGGTCACAATTCTTCATCGATTTTCAATTTTTTTTTCAACAAATTCAGCATTAAATTTTCAAGAAATCTGTCGAGGCCGATTTTTGAATTTTTGTTTGTTTAAATTTTTATAGAGCTGCAAATAGCGAAAAAAAGTTGATTTTTTGAATTTTCCTTTTTATTTCTCTGTGAAAATTTTTCTCAGTGGCATCAGCCCTCAAGTTTAATGCAAAAGGGTCGGTGAAAGAAAAAAAATGTGTTGACATGTCAAGTTATTTGTTATACACAAATATTGGCAACAAATAGCCAGTATGATGGATGATGTTTTTGTGAAGTATAGTTATACATCGAAATCGCTCGTTCAGAGCAACGAGGTGAAATGTGATCATGAAAATGTGGTATCCGATATCATTTGTTAACTTTATCAACAAATAATATAAACAAATGCATGATTTGAACAGTTTTAGGCCGAAACAAACCGAATTTTCTCCCGATTGTTTTCGAATCTCATTGCCTGTGATGCACAATGATGTGTTTTTGTCATCTGATATAATTTATTAAATTTATCAACAATTATTATAAACAAATGCATGATTTGAACAGTTTTAGGCATCAATGTGCATCACAGGCAATGAGATTCGAAGACAATCGTAAGAAAATTCGGATCGCTTCTGCCTAAAACTGTTCAAATTATGCATTTGTTTATAATAATTGTTGATAAATTTAACAAATTAGATCAGATGACAAAAATAAATCAATGAGCATCACAGGCAATGAGATTCGAAGACAATCAGAAGAAAATTCGGTTCGTTTCTGCCTAAAACTGTTCAAATCATGCATTTGTTTGTAATAATTGTTGATGAATTTAACAAATTAGATCAGATGACAAAAATAAATCAATGTCCATCACAAGCAATGAGTTTTGAAGACAATCAGGAGAAAATTCGGTTCGTTTCTGCCTAAAACTGTTCAAATCATGCATTTGTTTATATTATTTGTTGATTAAGTTAACAAATGATATCGGATAACACATTTTCATGATCACATTTCACCTCGACGCTCTGAACAAGCGATTTCGATGCATAAATATACTTCACAAAAACATAATCCATCATACTGGCTATTTGTTGCAAATATTTGTTTATAACAAATAACTTGACATGTCAACAAATTTTTTTTTCCACCGACCCTTGTGCATCAAACCTGAGGCCTTATGCCACTGAGAAAAATTTTCACAGAGAATTAAGAAGTCAAATTTTTAAAATCAGCATTTTTTTCGCTATTTGAAGCTCTATAAAAATGAAAACAAACAAAAATTCAAAAATCGGCCTCGACAGATTTTTTAAGAATTTAATGCTGAATTTTTTGAACAAAAAAATTGAAAATCGATACAGAATTGTGACCTACAGGTGATTTTGAACATCGCTTTTTCATTTCGCCCCACCGTGAGCCGTCCACCTTTCGCCGTGGGTTAAGTGACACTCGCGGATCGGAGCCCTTATTCTTTTTATAAGTTTTTTGTGTGCCAACCATTTTAGTCGCACGAGAAGCTGGGGAAATAAAGACCACCCCCTGCAGAGCCCCGCTTGCAGGGGCGGTTCTACATACTATGGGATTCGACCTAATGTCCCAAAGTCTCCGTTAAGACACCTCTTTTGTGACTCCAGCGTGTCTGCCTCGACTAAGGGGGGCTCGCTCCTTAGTTCAGGTACCATAGACGAAAGTCCGTCAGTTCCCCAGAGCAGCTACATCTCGCGATGCAGTCCCTCTGGTTCACCTATTCCATTCGATAGTCCGATGAGATACTTAAACCCTCCCACCAGCTACAAGGTCCCGCAATCCTTAGCGAGAGAAAGTGAATTTAATTATGATGAAAATTAATAATCGCAACCCGCACTCGACCCTCGACGCGTACAGGAACTACTTGTTTTCTTAATATTTCTAGCCCGTGTTTCTTTAGGTGTTTTAAGTTTTCTCTCTGGAAGGACTAGGAAGGACCTTGTAATTTACTTTTAAACATATAAATGTGAAAATTGGTTTCACTATAACTAAAATTAGATATAATTTGAAATTTTCACTGCAGGTAGCAAGAAATTTTTTGTTATTTTCTCGAAAATGGTTGGTTGCATCGAAAAATTGCTTTAACATGAAAGGTGTATTTTCATATAACGTTTTTCCTCAATAATTTTTCGATACGATTGCTATTTGTGGAGTAGACTCATGTCCCTATTCTGTGCCGGCCTTGGGTCTGGTCGGCACAGGTTCGGATACGTTTTTTCATGTCAACACTCAGGACCGCATATTGAGGAATTCTTTTAATTTACAACACTAATTAGTAAATAAAAATCTGCATAATAAAATGTATAAATTTGGTTTAAACATTGTTCATTATTAAAAATAGTAAAATTAGGTAGATAGGTTTTAGGTTCGAATCCCTGCGCTACATGCGAAATTTTATTTGTTATGTTTGTGTTAAAATTCGATATATATTCACTAATTATAAACAAGTTGTAATATAATTGTGCAAAACCTTACCGGTAATTATTTTATTTTTATTTTTTAACTTGAAATATAATTTAAGACTCGCACCATATAGACTGCAATTAGGAACCTAATAGAAAATCTTTTTAGGTGCCGCTTAGGGCCCTATAGGTATGCATTTTGAGAACCGAATACACAGCACGTCAGATCCTAATCAAAGCCAATTAGGATCAACGTAGGATCCGATAGGTAATGCATTGCGCGTACCTAATATGAAACACATCAGATCCTAATCATATCCAGTTTTAAAGTTTCTAAATATCAAATACAAAACCATATTGAAAGGGGATACAAAACACGCTTTTGAAGGTAATAGAACCTAATAGAAGGTGAACGTATTAGGTTTCCATATGGTGTTTTATTAGGCATTTTTACTAGGGATGTAGTCTCTGAACCCGGCACAGGATGGCACAACAGCGCCCAAAGAAGCGCGATGTAAACAACTTCTGATACAGCACTGACTATCCGAGCGTATAGGCCGTCAAGGGACGCTCAGGGGGGGGGGGGGTGCAATCAAGCGTCAAGCCGGCGCGGGTACGCTGTCGCGCTTCGCGCTCATTTTCGTACGTTTAATGAGTGCATGTCAACTACATTTTTTCAAATATAAATATTGTAACTTAAATCGAAAACTGTGATTCAAACCCCTGAAGAACTACAGTCCCAAATTTGAACTGAAAGTGTTTTTCAATTTGTTTTTAAAGGAGGTTATCAAAGCACTTGCGGCTTGTGTGATTACATTCTCTTTGTGACACTCACGCTTCGCGCACGATAATTGGGTTATACAGACGGTTCTCTTTAAAAAACAAAACGATATAGACCAAATTGAACAGCATATAAGAGTAGGTATGTTTTTCATTATAATGTTAATCTTAGATTCCGTTCGTTCGAAGTTCAGTTCTACAACAACTCTACATCGATTAATTAATCTAGCACATTTTCCATTTTTATCCAATTGAAAGTTGTTAATAAGATAATTTGTAAATCTTGTTATAATCTACTAAAAGTTGCATATTTAAAAAAATGATCTAACTTTTTGAATTTTGGTCTATTTGAAAAATTTCGTGGGAATAGTTTCGTAATATATTTGATCTCTAGTAAAAAATTTGAATGAAATTCCTTAAGGGGGTATTTCTATTTGACCGACCTTTTTTCAGGCGTTTTTCAAAAATTCATTAAAAATACAATTGTTAATATTTTTGAATGGAAGTTTTTTAAAAATATTTTTAAGCAGATCTTACAAAAAATACATGGTTACCAATTAAAAAAGAAATAATAGGGACGCTGTAGCATTTCAAAAAATGTGTCCCGGAAACGACACTCTCACTTGGCTGACATGATTCAGCTGCTCCAGGTCATCTCAAACAAAAGAATCAAGGAGATTCTTGAAATATACGAGTACGGCCATAGCCGGGACTAAAACAAATAAAAAATATTGAAAATTGACAAAATGGCGCCCATTTGAAATTTTGTTTGCGAATTTTGACTTTTTTGGGGGTAGTTTTTGACTTGCTAAAAATTCAAAAATTACTATTTTTTATTTATTTTAGTTCGGGCTATAGCCAAATATCTGATAAATATATCCTCCAAATTTGAGCTTAATCGGTCCAGTGGTTTTGACGGAATCATGTCAGCCATTTTAAAAAATCGTGTTTTGAGAAAAACGCGTTTAAGGCTAAACCGTGTATACTTAGATTATGGACCTAACACTGAAAGTTTTGACTAGAACTTGGATAAAAATCTATAAATGCTTTCGGAACATCGTATTGGGGAAGGAAAACCTGTTTGAGACGAACAATTACTCTATTATACACATTTATAACCTGCCTGCC
Organism: Andricus curvator; assembly: GCA_932195095.1. Classification (NCBI taxonomy): domain Eukaryota; kingdom Metazoa; phylum Arthropoda; class Insecta; order Hymenoptera; family Cynipidae; genus Andricus; species Andricus curvator. Next base: position 72,649 of record CAKNYM010048432.1, on the reverse strand, counting down.
TGACAGCCGAGGCGGCCCTCCACAGCGTGCGGCTGAGTACTCTCCGCTCTGCGCAGTTAACCCTGCTGCAGCTTCGTTAAACCAGAGTTTTTGACAAAAATTTCTAACTTGACCTTCATTTTGGTACACTAAAAAAGTGTCAAAGGCTGATTTGATTTGACATAACCTTCGAAATTTAGCATGGCTACAACATTCAGGTACCCACACAGGCATACATACACACTAAAGACAGACACCGACAAAATTTTATGATTTTTAGACTATGTGAGTGACGAAACGTAAAAATACGTTAAAAAACTAGAGATCGAAAATTTGGACGAATACATTACAATCTGATGAATGAGAATGTAAAAACGTTTTTTGGGGTATTTTTTTACTTATTTTGGTTTTGCTGAGCATCAAAATGTTTTTTGATCGCAATGAAATTCTAAAGTTTTCTTTCTCAGGCAAAAAGGGAATAACTTGGACCGCAAACATTTTAAATTTCAAAAATTTGTATTTTACGCTAAACCCTAATATTGATATATATTTTTTTTGTGTTTTACAGGTAAGAGAAGCCAGGAAAGAAATTCATCGTTATGCTGGAGAAGTATCAGGCATTAAAGTCGGATTGAAGAAGAGTATTTCGTTAAAGTAATTACTATTCTTTCATTGATAAACGAAGAACAAATAAAGGCAATATCTCAATTTAATTGGAATCAATTTACTTCAATACATATATTAGGCTTTAATATAATTTTAAATAATGATATTTAATCTATACATATATATATATATATATATTATTATATATACATATACATATACATATATATATATATATACATATATATATATATATATATATTCGGTTTTTGGTTTCGATTCCTTTGGAATAGAACCGAAGGGCCTATGACAAAGCCACCGAATGCGTCCTCGGGTTGCGGATAGATGGTCCCTGTACCAAGGGTTTCTGCTGAATATGGTTACAGTAATTAATAAGCAGTCGCGGACAATTGTCCAGGGATGGTCCCGAAGCACACTCTGTGGTGCCAGAAACACCCAGAGCTTCAGCACGTTTCGCATCAGTCTTTGCTAAATCAAGCCGACTACCTCCGGAAAAATGGATATGTACGCGGAGCGCTTCCCCAACCGCTGCTTTATGAAGCTGCAGACGAAGATGAGGAAGCGACATTGAGACCAACCGCAGAAAGCAGGCACCTTCTGAGAGATGATCGCAATTTCATTACTAGAAGGAACATTAACATGCAAGTTCCTCCTAAGCCCCAAGATCTGGCTGAAATGGATGCCTTCCTTCGTGGAGATATCTCGCAAGAGTCCGACCTCTGGACCATCAATTGCTCAGTTTATGGTGCTGCTAGAACTTTAGCTGATTCAAATCGAAGGCTGAAACCAACGATGGATCAAAAGACCAAAAGACGCTTGCATCAACTGAACAAGAAGATTGGATGGGCAAGACAGAATGCGTCCCGTGTTCAATGTGTGATTGCCTACATAACATCTGGTAGACCGTTTACGGAAAAGGTTCGAAAGTTCGCCCAAGAACTAAGGATCTTGAATCACACACTAAACAAGTCAAAGCTACTGACAATCAAGCAGCATATTGTTGACAAAATACGGCTGTTATCTGACGCAAGGAGGAGAATACAGAAGAGGGAGAGATGGATCAGGGAGAATCAACAGTTTCTCGCTGACCCATCGCGTCTCTTCAGCGATCTACCTGTTTCTGTAAAAAATCCACCCAAGCCCAAGGAGGTGGAGACTTTTTGGAGAGAGGTGTACAAGATCCCGAAAACACTAGAGTTGAAAGAAGATACTGAAAATATCATCCGCTTAAAGGAGTTTTGCGGCAACCTCATAAAATCTGAGGAGGAATGTCCATAAATCACTGCCGAAGAGGTGAAAAAAGCACTTAGAGGCACGAAGAACTTTTCCGCTGCTGGACCAGATTGTATCAAGAACTTTTGGTGGAAGAAGTTTACTTTTACACACCAACATTTGGCCCGCATATTGACCTCATATTTAAAGTCGGAGACGCCCATTCCGCAGTGGCTGGTGTTAGGACGCACTATACTCCTTCCAAAAAAAGGCAACTTGTCCAACCCAGAGAATTACAGCCCAATAACTTGTTTGAACACGCTGTATAAGATCTTTACAGCTGTCCTCAACAACAGGATTGTTCGACGAATTGAGCCTGTATGGCGAGAGATGTACGAACAACGTGGCTCGAAAAAAGGTGTAGCAGGCTGTCGAGAGAATCTGCTGATTGACAGGTGTGTCTGTAAAGACGCTGCAGCCCATCAGCGCGTCCTGTCAATGGCCTGGATTGACTACCGGAAAGCTTTCGATTCAACCTCTCATAGACTTATCATCTGTCTGTTGGAAAGCTTGAAGGTACATCCACACATAGTGAGATGCATAGAGAGATTAATGCCTCTTTGGAAAACTAGATTTACTATGTCATTTAGAAATTATCGTGTGAGAACGAACAACGTCATCTTCCAGAGAGGCGTCTTTCAAGGTGATACCATGAGCCCTTTGCTTTTTTGCATCACACTTTTGCCTCTATCTCTCGCACTACGAAATTCTCCTGGATACCTCTGTGGCAACACTAATCAGCGCGAGCATAAGGTCACTCATGTATTTTATATGGATGACCTGAAGATCTATGCCTCTGGTAGAAGCAAACTTCAAACTGCTATAAATATTGTCAAGAACTACACAGGAGAGATTAGGATGGACTTTGGCTTGGACAAGTGTGCCAAAATTCATCTGAAGAAAGGAAAGATTACTGGCGTTCCCAAGGACCCTGAGCTTGTGGATATAAGTGTTATCAGACATCTTAATACTGGAGAGACCTATACATACCTGGGCGTGCCTCAAAACCGCATTCAGGACGTAACATCAGTGAAGGAATCTCTCCGAAGCAGATACAAGCATCTTCTTCGACAGATTTGGTCTTCCAATCTGTCGGCGTTGAACAAGGTATCTGCGACTAACATGCTTGCCGTCCCGGTTCTACTCTACTCGTTTGGGGTAGTTCAATGGACAAAGAACGAGCTTAAGGCCCTTGATGTCATTACACGTAAGATCATGCATATGCATAAAAGCTTGCATATCAATTCGTCAGTTCCGTAATTATATATTTCACGCCGTCAAGGCGGACGCGGACTTCTGAATCTCCAGTGTCTTCATAACCGGATTGTTCTAAGTACAGCTTACATCGTTGCGAATGGCAGAGATCCTCTCCTAAAGATGGTCAGAAACCACGAGATGATTGGCGAAGGAGCATTCCTTTACAAAGCCGCGGAGCAAGCGGCCGAGACCCTTCGCCTGAATTTTAACATCAGAAGTGAGGAGAGTGCATTACTTCATCTAGATTCTTCACTTCTAAAAACCACGGAAACTTTCACAGAAATGTAGAAAAACAGTCCTTGTCGAAGGAGCAAACTTTTACTTTCCTCAAATCATCAGGGCTTAATTCAGGTACAGAGGGTTTTATTTTCGCATGCCAGGACGATGTCATTTCTACCTTATCATACCGTGAGCGCATTTTATGTTTATGAAGTTGCTCTTAGTGGGACCCTGCGGTGGTTGTTTAGCTTTTTTTTAAAATTATATATATATATATATATATATATATATTAGGGTGGCCCAAAAATATAAATTTTGGAATTTTCGACGCGCGTCGACGCCAAATTGTTCTCTCGTAGAAACAAATGAATACATATTTTTTTATTTTGAAATAAAATGATTGTTAGTACTTTGTAAAGTATTTTGAAGTTTTCTCCCAACGTACGAATTAAAACAGAAAAGTTTCAAGAGAACCTGAAGCGAGCCCTGAGATTTAACCCAGACGGCAGTTTTAGTGTTATTACTCTGTTATTCAACTCATTGAAGTCAAGTATCCCCCTAGGGTGCGGGTATTGTAAAAAAATTAGTTGGTTCCCCAGAAAGTGCGAAAAAAATTGGGGAAATGTGCTGGGTTACAGGTTTGGGCCTGTAGCAGGAAGCTTTATGGTCGAGCCTGCATCTGGAAGTCCTAAGCCTTTAACAATAAGCCACTCTGAGTTCAACTTAGCTGCCATAAATTCTTCAGGATCGGAGAAAAGCTGCTGTTGGACTGAAATTTTTCATTTTCACTCATTTTCGTAATCGCTTCAAAACTATAATTTAAAAAATAATGAACATTTCTTTTTTCATAAACCTGTTCTCAATATTCTCATAAATGCTTCTTGAAAATTTCAAGTTAAAAAATCATGTCAAAGGCTCGCTACGAGTCTACAAATATTGTAATTTTAGACAACTTTCAAGGTGTCTCAAATTTTTTTATAACTTTGTTGGTGTATTAAAATTTGACAAAATGCATCTTTACTGAGAAGAGAGCAAGTTTATAAAAGGGCAAATAAATTGACTTGTAATTTCTTGAACAAAATCAAGGAAGTAAAAAAAGTATACGTTTTACGTGTTAAACTCCATAAGACACAAAAATTGATTTACAAAGTACTAAAAATCATTTCATTCCAAAATAAAAAAATATGCATTTATTTGTTTCTACGAGAGAACAATTTCGCGTCGACGCTGGTCGAAAATTCCAAAATGTGTATTTTTGGGCCACCCTAATATATATATATATATCTATATATATATATATATATATATATATATAGAAAAATACATTATTTCAAGTTTAAATTTTATAATTTTAAGACTTATTTTCATTAAAGAAATATTTTTTTATTATCCGAAAGCATCCGACTTCTCTTTTTCTGTACACTGTGACCGTTTTTTTCTGGTTTGAAGATAGGTGCGATCACTGCACGTGGCGAAAATCCTACAAAATGAAATGCAGGCTAAAAATCTTCCAGTAAGTGAACTGTCGAGAAAATTTCAAATTAAAGCAGGTGCCAACGGTTAGGAATTTATTTTCAAAAGTAAAATAAAACCAAAAGAGAAAAAATGGTAGCTCAATGAATGAATGAATGTTGTAAAGGTCATTAATGACATTAATGACACCGAAACCAATATGTTAGAAAATTTTGTATGGCTTACAAACCTAAAAATCGCATAAAAATAAGGAAATTTGACCGTTTTTAAGGTCAGTGAATTTTCGAGCATAGTTTTTCATTTAAAAAATATTAGGAAAAATCTGAAAAAATATACATCATATAATAATAATATAAATAAATATACAACCATATTATCTTCAGTTCTAATTAAGATAATGAAGTGATTTAAATTTGATTCAGTTATTTCGACTATCCGTAAATTTGTGCCATTTCCAAAAAGTGTCTTATTGTTTTTCTCTTCGTAAAAATTGCTATATCTGAAGATAGTTTTTTTTTGTTGCAAAAAAGTATTTTTAAAAAACCAGCGGCGCACAGTGGCGCAATATGGTAAGAACAGCGTCAAAAATCTGTATCCACGTCAAATTACAATTAAAAATAATTAAACTTGGTACACCGAAGGTTTTAGGTGACCAAAGTTGGGTAGTTTCGCTTTTTTCGACAAAAAGTAACTAATAACTAAAGCACAGTTTTATGTGAATCAAATTTTGAAGAATGTAAAACATTTTATTTCATGTCTATGATATTGTTGATGATGAATCTGAATTCAGATTTTCCTCATTCTAAATGGCCGATCCAATATCGTGGACAAAAAAGCTGAAAAAATTATAAATTTTTGTAAAAATCAGCACGCTGGAATTTTTTGCGGCTCTAATTCCGAATATTAATTTACATTTTCAAAATTCGAAATGGTCGATCCTTTATGGCGGACGAAAAACTTGAAAAATGTATACATGTTTGTGAAAATCAGTAACCAGGGTTTTTTTGGTCGCTTATTACGAATGTTTAGTCAGAGTTCCAAAATTCAAAATGGCTGATGACAAATTGCGCACTAAAAGTGTGAAAGGCTGATAAATGTTATACGAAAGGTTTTTTTAATAATTTAAAATTATATTTAAAACAAGATTCGTAATCAGCGTCCCAAAAAAACACCGGGTACTGATTTTCACAAACATTTATAAAGTTTTCAGTTTTTTCGTCCGTCGTATTTGATCAACAACTTTTAATTACGAAACTATGGCCTAACATTCGGAATTTGAGCCCCAAATAATCCCGAGATACTGATTTTTTAAAGCATTTATACATTTTTTTTTTCGTCTGCCACATTTGATCAGCCATTTTTAATTTTAAAAATTGGACTTAAGATTAAGGCTATTTTGAATTGATATCATCTGACTTCAGATTCGTCATCAGCCATATCATAGACATCAAATAAACGTTTTACACCTTTCAAAGTTTGATTCACATAAAGCTGTTGTGCATGTATAAAGTTAATTTTTTCGAAAAACAACGAAAATACCCAAATTTGATCGCTTGCACTGCCACTGCTATGTTGAATTTAAAAACTGCAGCAGGAGATTCGTATTCAGCGATACCTAAACCTTCGGTGTACCGAGATTCATTATTTTTAATTGTAATTTGACGCGGTTACAGATTTTGGACGCTGTTCTTGCCAAATTGTCCCACTGGGACTATGTGTTCGATGGAATATATCCGGAACTTTGTCGGAACTCAAGTTGAGTGACTGATTTCGTCTTGAGACCGAACACGGTTTTCTATCTGGCTCTATCCGGCTTTCAAGCGGACATCGGAAGCAGAAAATCAAATTATTTCCCCGATGGAATCTTACCAGGCCCCATCCGGAACTTTGTTGGAATTCAAGTTGGGTAATTGATTTGCCCGATATATTTTTATCCGGCCCTATCCGGAAATTTGTCGGACCTCAAGTTGGGTGACTGTTTTCTTCTATGTCCAAAACGGTGTTCTATCCGGCTCTATCCGGCTTTCGAGAGGACATCGGAAATAGAAAATCAAATTATTTCCCTGATGGAATCTTATCCAGCCCTATCCGGAACTCTGTTGGACCTTAAGTTAGAAAACTCTTTTTGTCTAAGTAGGACAACGGTTTTATGCCTGGCTCTATCCGGCCTTCAAGCGAACATCGGAAACAGTAAATAACATTATTTGCCCGACGTAATCTTGTCCGGCCCTATCCGGAAATCTGTCTGAACTCAAGTTAGAAGAATATTTCCGTCTAAATCCGCAAACGGTTTTCTATCTGACTCTATCCGGCTTTCAAGCGGACATCGGAAACAGAAAATCTAATTATTTCCCCGACGGAATCTTATCCGGAACTTTATCGGAACTCGAGTTGGGCGACTGTTTCCGAGCGAGACCAAAAACGGTTTTCTATCTTGCTCTATCCGGCTTTCAAGCAGATATCGGAAACAGGGATTGGAATTATTTTCCCGACGGAATCTAACCGGCCCTATCCGGAACTTTGTCAGAACATAAGGTAGAATACTGTGT
>CAKNYM010048432.1:20205-58692 GCA_932195095.1 Andricus curvator | reverse complement strand
TTATATACATGAAAGTCTTAGGGGTTCAGTAGTAAGAGTGGGCCCACAGGCTAATTATCCTGTCGCTGTCTTTCTCTTTGTTGAGGTGTATTTCGGGGGGGATTGTTCGGTAATTTGGGCCTTTATAAACCTCCTAACGCTAACTATAGTAAAGAACTTGAATCAGAAATATTTACACTTCTAATTATAATAGCATAATACTTGCTGGAGATTTGAACACAAATTTGAATTCGAATACTAATCTGACTAAACATTTGAAATCTGTAATTTACTCCGCGGGACTTTCTACAATGCCACATGATTACACTAATCACTCTAATTTTACTAGTACACGCATAGCCTTAATTGTTGTAGATGACCTTGAAAAAGTACTATCCTATTCACAGCATGCAGTTCCGTTCTTATCTAATCATGATCTTATCAACATTGAGTACCAAATGTCCAGTAATCTCCCTCCTAAACCTACTCCTACACTGACTCGAAATCTTACACTAAGCAATGAACAAGAGTTTCAGGTTCATTTAATATCATATGATTGGGCGAATTTATCCTCATTTCGTGACGTGAATACAAAGGTAAACGGTCTAATTACCATTTTGACTCATGCATTCAACGAATTCGCGCCTTTATATGTACCACGTTCTCGAAGGGAAACGGCCCCAAGGATTACTACAGAAATAAGAGAATTGATGAGAAAAAGGGACACGAAACGTAGATTAGCAAGAAGAACCAGGAATAGTAGTATACAAGCGGAATTTTGCAAGCTTTGGAATCTTGTTCAGATGAAAATTAGGGACTCTCACAACCAATTTAACTTTAACGCAATCAGAAATAAAAACAAAAAAGAAAACATTTTTCATCTTCTCAGGCGCTTGCGTTTAATTCCACCTAAACAGGAATATCCTGATCAAAATTTCTCTGCTAGTGAATTCCTTAATACATTCATGTTGAAACCTATTGTGACACAACTTCCAACTGCCTCTTCCAATTTACCTCTGCAAACTTTTGATATATAATAAATTTAGTATTATGTTGACCTCTTAGTACTAATGTAGTTTCTGATTTTATTAAACACATATCGTATAATCACAACACTACTATGTACTTCAACCTATAACATTTTGATTCTAACGGCCTATGTTTGATATTAATTGATAGTATTAATTTACTGTTAAATACACATATTCCGTTACTGTGCCACGATCCTAGTTTTAAGAATATTACCATGTATATTTTGTTCCTTAGAGGGCTATTTAGCCCTGGGTTAAAAATTCATATTTTGGGTTGAACATTACATTTTTTAACTAAAAATGTATTTATTCAATCTTTGGTTGAAGAAAGAATTTTTTTAGTTGCAAAACTCGTCTTATTCAGTAGAAATTAATCTTTTTAGTTTAAAATTCAATTATTTCAGTTGGAAATTCATCATGTTAGTTTAAAATTTATCACTTTGGTTGAAAATTTATATATTTTGGTGAAAGGTTAACTTTTTAAACTGAATATTCAACTATTTCATTGTGATAGGAAATTATTCCAGTCCAACATTTAATTATAAAATTTCATGAACTAAACCATCCCTGGACGTCAACATGAGAATTTTCATCGTGAAGTCGACTTCGGGACTTGACATAGAATTTTGAATTCAAATTTGTCGTCGATATGTCAAATTTCTGAACGACTCGTGATTGAATTGACGGTCATAGGGCCCTGGGACCCACAAGAGAGTCACGCGCGGCAATTAAAATACTCGACCACGAGGAAAGCGACAGCGCGTCACTTTCCGTCGGTATCTCGTCGAAAGACATTGTATCGTGAATTTCGTCGGGGGTCGGTTTCCACCGTCATAGACTATGTTACTAATCATATTAATCGTCGAACCACAGCGAGCATTATTACCGATTTTATTGGATCAATTCAACGGAATATTGACGCTTTATTGAAGTCTGTAAGTACAAACTATATAAATGGTATATTTCTGGAAAATTTGGTAGTTTCTCTGAAAATTTATTATGGGTCTTCCCAATGAATCCTCCCTGATTAATTGTCTCGCTTTCAAACTAATTATTTTCCTTGCTGGTTGGGCGTACAACCAGCTGGCGCTCAATAAGTTTAATAGTGATTAAAGATAAAAATATCGAGCCTTGGCAGCTGTGACCCGAGCCGCGCCAAGTGACGGACGTTTCATAGCGTCAAAATCTGCGTAGTGCTTATCTCTGTAGAATGTTAAAGCTTTGTGTGAGTGCATGTTTCATGCTTCTCTCGGCGACTGAACAATCGGAGCGTGTTTGTAAACACATGCTTCGACTTTGCAAAGGTTATATGCTTTATTTTCTCTGCGTAGCTACTAATTAAAATCTTCCACCGCTTTTAAATTGAGCGTGAATTTAAAACAATATTGAGTAATATAGAAATTTATACGAAATGTGAAAATAATATTTGATATTGAAACGATGTTATTTGAAACTAATTGAAATTTGAGGTTATGTGAGTTTAAGTGTCAATTACCTTGAAAATTTTAATGATTATATTCGATAACTTGCCTGTTGATTCTACAATGGTTGGGAACCTTAAACTTTTATTGTCGGCTGAAGTCGAACAGCATAGATCTTGCTCCTGTTGTTCGACGGAAGCAAAATAATTTGAACCGCATAAATACGCCGTTCAAACGTACTAGCTTCAAGTTGCATATAGACTTGAAAATTATAAAAGTGATTGCATTGTGTATATACACGTGTAATCAAACCAATTCGAGTCACACAATTACGTTGCTCAAATGTAAACAAACCTTGTTCGTCGAATGAGACTAAAATTATCCAAACAATTTGAGTTATATAGATAATTCAAACGAATGGTTATTAAAATGGATATTAAAAGTTTGTTTCATCGAAATGAATAGAGATCAGATCTTGATCTTATCCATAAAATTAATTGAAGAAGGGCGGATCTTATTCTGATCGACTGAATGAAATTTGAGAAAGCTTCAGATCTTATTCATCGACTGGTTAACGTCAAATTCTAACTCTTCGAGCAATAATTGATCAATTAATTAATCAATTATTTCGGGCTTAACAATTTCCCTAATTTGAATTGACTTTGGCTCAACGTTTAGATTGTCCTTTGAATTGCAATGTTCTTTTGACCACCGAGAAGAAAGCCTAACAAAGCTCAATTACAAATGGGCACCGAAGAAAACATCTCGAAAGAAAACCAGTCGACTAGACGATTTCGTTAGGACAAAGTAACGATACAGTGACCGACAGCAACATGATCGAGACAGAAACGGAAGTGCAGGTCCCGCTTAATATCGAGACAAACAACACACCTAATACTGGCATTTTCACGGGTGTGGGTAGAGGAAGGGGATGGGGTTCGCGTACAACGACTCCTACCCAACCCGGGTCAGCCGCCGTCGGTTTAGACCAAAATTATAGCGTCTTAGAACGCGAATTAGAAAAATTATAATTATTGATCTCTCGATTGGGCAATGTAATCTCTCAGCAAAGTAGTTTGTTAGAGAGGCTCCTATCGTTGAATCAAGATCAAACTAGACAAAGTTACATTGTCAATCGTGACGACCCCTCCCTCTTCTCACTTGTTCCGCGTAATCCAAGGTTTTAAGGGGGAGGACACTTGTCGAATATACCCGGCAATAGAGATTGCTCGGAATATTTCGCGGTAACTAATCAAATTTAGTCACCGTTCCGAACCATCGTCGCCGAAATACAAACCCCATACTAATAAACCCCTCGTCCAACTTGGGAGCTTTCGCTCGTTTCGACGGAAATCGAAATGCAATCGTGACTCAGGCCAATCTTCGATCCCTCGGACGAAAAAAACGAAATGGGTTCAGTGAAATGGAACTCAGACATGTGCGTTTTGAGAATGAGGACTCAACGTTTCGACCGTTTCGAACCGACTAACTAAAATTGTAGTTGGCGAACCAAATGCGTGAGGATGACTCTAGTGAAAGCGACAGTCCTTCTCGAAATAATTGGCGTCAAAGTCAAAATACATCGTCGATTCGTAGACCCGATAGGGGTTACTCTGGTTCATACGGTGACATGCCAATGAAAATCGGTCGCATAGTCAGTTCCTAGAAAATCTCTTTTCCAAAAACAGAGGGAAATCCTGAGCAGTTTCTATTGATTCTCAAGGATTATTTGAGTACCAGCGGGATACATAGGGACTTATTCGTTTCGTGTTTGTCGAGAATATTCGAGGGTCCGTACAGGTCATGGTACCTCGTGGCGTACATGGAGGGACTTCTCACGCTCTTTCGGATACGAGTGGGGCGTTAAGAAAGACGATGCTGATCTTCTCGAGGTTCGTGAAATGAAGCTCGAGAAGAATGAAACTCTTTCGAAGTTCGCGTGTAGGGTTAGACTCATATTCGAGCGTATGCAGTATATGCCGGAATTCCGAGAACAAATGAAACAAATCTTAACGAAGTTTAATGCGCGACTGACTTTTGAGATTTTAAATTTATCTCTTCAAAACTATACTGAGTTTTTGCATTACTTTAACGAGCGTGACTATCTCTATCAGAGATCAATTGAGTCGCAAAAGGCGCGTCCGAGATGTAGTGCAACAGACTTGAATCATGTTCAAGGGCGGTTTGACTCGGTTGACGAACTCAGCACGTATTCGGTGAGAGACGAACTGAAGTCATGCGACGAGAATTCCGAAGACGAGCGAGTCACAGGCTTTAATGCTTTTCAACCAAAGCAGATCGTGAACCCTAAAAAAGAACTTAAGGTTCAAAATTCAAAGTCAATGACACGCCAATGACTTGGCTAAAATTTGGACAAATTGCAAGGAAAGTCAAGTCAAGCGAATAAAGCAAATCATATCGGCGTGAAAACCCCCGTCGACAAACAGTCTAGATCGGGTGGATCAAGACCACCTTTTGACCGGTCTAAATGGTTCTGTTTTAATTGTGCGGAGTTAGGGCAGTCGTTGCGTTACTGTACGTCAGCACCGCAAGTAGATTGCTGCCTTTGTCGCGAATTAGGACACTATAACACCAATTTTCCAAAACAACAGGGCAAACGCTAAAAGCCCTCGGTAGCTTCGCCTTGGGTTACTGAAACCAAGATCAAAACTGAGGACATTCGGAATCCTTCTTCGTCTGAAAAGGTCGTCGATGTTCAAAAGATTTTTAACATCGACCAACCTAAAAATTTAGGTGGCGTTGACTGTGATTCAGCAAAATAGGTTTCAATGATCCTAAACCACTGGAGTTACGTTTATGGGACGAAATTCCTAGTCAGTCGGAAGACTCTGATGACGCAGTGGAGCATGTCCTACATGCGAAACAGAAGAGATCGACTGAGGAAACTATAGCCTCATTGTCATTTTCGGACGAGGATTCCGAAGAAGACAGCATCAGATCGGTCGATCTTGAAGAAAAGCCGAATTCTTTTAGAACTTTGTCTCCACCTCGACTTCCTCCACACGTCATCCATAGACTAACACAGAGAAAAATATATCGTCCTGGTAACACGGTGATTTCGCGGGAGATCATTCCTGAGCAAATCCGCTTGCAAACGCGTCAAACTATCGCAAACTCAGGAGTTAAAGACTGACCCGACACCTCATGCAAGCGTCAAGGTTAAATATAATCAAAGACCTTCAAAAGATCAATTGACTACCAGGCCCCTACAATCACCTTGGGCCCAATTATCCGTCGACACCGTCGCCTCTCAAACGCGAACCAAAAGAGGAAACTCTAATTTAATCGTCGTTTAGGACCTCTATACATGGTAAATCGAGTTGTTTGCAGTTCGACATAGGACAGGTAAATGCGTAGCTAGGGCACTCGAAATGATTTTCGACCTTTGGGGGGCCCCAAGGTCAATCGTTACAGATAACGGTACGGAGTATATAAATAAGGATGTTAAGGCCATATTGCTGGCATGATGCGTTAGGGATATCACTACAACGTTAAGTCATCCCCAAAGCAATCCGGTCGAGCGCGTTAATCGAACCATTAAGCCGATGATTTCACGTTCATGAGCGAAAGCCATAGGGAATGGGATGAAAACTTGTCAAAGATTCAGCTTGCGTATAATACCGTTGCGCATTCAGGTAGTAGAGTATCGTCTTTCTTTTTGAATCATGGCTTTGAAGCGGTGGTCAAGCATGTAACGAGGTTCCCTAAAAATGTCGACAATTCCACTTTCAAAAACTCAATTGACGAATGGACAGCGTGAATAAATAAAATTGACGAATTGCGCCATAAAATTGAAAATCAAATTAAGAAAAACTCTGACAAACGTTTAGCCAGGGCTAATTCGGATAGAGTCGAGTGAGTGGAAATTAAAGTAGGAGCTGAAGTCTATTACCCAAATAAAATTTTGAGTAACAAGGCCGAGGCATATTCCTCGAGGATGGCACATGCATTTGTAGGGCCGGCCTTCGTTTATAGAGTATATGGACCAGTCACGGTAGAATTGACAGATAAGGCTGGTAAAGTAGTGGGAAAATGTAGTATTTTTGATTTAAAAATTCCACGTCGAACGCTACGCGTTAAGTAATGTACATTTTCAGCTCGTAGTAGGCAAGCGAACCACCATCGCTCCTCTCTTCGATACACCGAGTCGTCCTCCCAGTTTGACAACATGTCGGATTCGTCTAAACACAGCTCTGGTCTCTTCTACCAGCCACCAGTTTCCGAAAGAACATTGGAGTTGAGGAGACAGCAGGCCGAGCTGGAACAAGAAAATTTTTTAGTCTTAAATTGCGGATGGAGGCCGAAATGCAGCTCGCGAACTCCGAGGAGGTTAATCTCGAGAAATTCGATCACGAAGACGAAAGCACCACCGATTCGTTGAGACATGACGATCTCGCCGATTTATCAGCTTCGTCCCTACACAATAGGGTGGGCCGAATTAGACTAAAGTTTCCGAATCCAATCGTAATAGCGCGGAAAAGTTGCTACTCGTCGCCCTGATCGCAATGATTTTTTTTTCAAATCGGACCATTTCCTCCGGTCGCACATCGCGTTCAAAGTTTCGAAAAATCGTTAAAAATTGAACACGTTTTGGGATTTTTTCTTAGTAAGTTATAGTGATCGGATTTCGTTCAAAATCGGTATGTGACCTCTTCTAAATATCCTCTGACTAAAAAAACATTCCCCTTCCCATCCCCCTCTCCTGTATGGGTGGAGGGGGAGGGGAAAATATCGTAATAAAAGCCATTTTACGGTCGTTGTTTTCATCGTGTGAAGTGTACTGGTGCGGTCGGCTAAGGCGTTAAAAGCATTAAAATATATCATATTTAGAACATTCTTACGTAAATGTACATCAGCCGCAATATGATGGGAGGGGAGGGCGAAGGTGAGCCTCAGCGAGGGTTGACCAGTGGTCAAGCTGGGTGGGCGGCAGCCGGTTCTAGGAATTCGCCTTACCGCTGCGCGCAACTTGCCAGCCAGACAAGTCGAGACGTGTCGAAAGCGAGCGAGGCTGTTTTCTCGAGGGGTGACGGTGTCGAGTCGCATTTTGTTGATTACAGAAGGAGTTTGATTGGCAATGACGTCGAGGACGCTCGGTCAAAAATTTCATTGTCCTTTATTTGGACCGCCTAAAAGTCTGAACAAACAGATTCTTCCTTCACATGCTAATGTTTTGCTACACTGCCAGCATGTTAGATATTCTTTAGTCCTGGCTTCGGCCAGTCCAAAACAGGATGTCAGCTTTTCTGCAGTAGCTAATGTCGTTGCTGATGATATAGAGTCCATTTACACTAAGGCATCTTTGTTAAGGGTCTCTCGCACGAGAATTATACAACTTATCAAAACTCTTCACGATAAGTATTACTACATCCGTAAAAAGTTAAACAGGGACAAAAAATACCTGGAAAAACAAAAGAAGTACACACAATACATTTCTGACTGTCAAAAAACTTTATTTGACGTATGTTCCTGCAAGTGCAAAATGCACCTTCAGTGTGATTGCAACAAACCAATAGATAAATGTACCCATAATCAGCCGGTTGCAATCGACTGTTCTTGCCCTGTCAACAGGAAAGTTACTGTGATAGAGAGAAAATGTCTTTACGCACAGCGGCATCACATAATTCGCAAGATAGGAACAGTTGACCAAAAGGAGAGTGAAAAGATTAAAAAGAGGCTGGCAAGAAAAGCAAAAAAAATAAGACAAGAGGGTGCTAGTTCTTCTAAAACTACAGCTAACATTACCTCAGATTCTGAAACAGAAGAGACAGATAAAGTTCACGAAAAGAAGGACACACAATTCCATATTAAGTTCAGATCACCCTCTGGGACTCAAATGAGAACAGTGCTTGCCAATACTGCTCTTGCTGGCGACAGATGCGGCGTATCAGACAGGGCAATGATGAAGATTGCATTAGTGACTTCATTGCCAAGAAAGAATTCCCTAAAATACCTCCAGAAACATTCCCCTTTCCAAATCACACACAGGCAGTAGAGAGGACTGTAAAAGCAGTCAGAGAGGCTGAGAAAATGGCTCTTTTTTACGATATTTGCCCCTCTCCCTCCACCCTCACAGGAGAAGGGGATGGGAAGGGGAATGGATTTTTTAGTCAAAGGATACTTAGAAGAGGTCACATACCGATTTTGAACGAAATCCGATCACTATAACTTACTAAGAAAAAATCCCAAAACGTGTTCAATTTTTCACGATTTTTCGAAACTTTGAATGCCATGTGCGACCGGAAGATATGGTCCGATTAAAAAAAAAAGAACATTCAGGGCGGCGAGTAGCAACTTTTCCGCCCTATTACGATTCGATTCGGAAACTTTCGTGTAATTCGGCCCACCCTACCACACAAGAACCTCCAGGATGCAAAGAAGGTTCTGGATACCGGATACGAGTCGACTTCCAGCATCTCGACAAACAAGACCGACTTCGATAGGGCTACCTCAACGCCCAGGGAGCCAAAACCTAGTAGAGACTTCGAACGATTGCTCCAGGAAGTTAGAAACTTGCTTCCAATGGAGTTGAAATTAACGAAGTCAACAAGGGTTACGTCAGCACAACTACACGTTGAGAACTTGCAACGAAACCGAATACCAGCTTACGGTCACCCGGGCAAGAAAACCAGCACGGGAACTGAGTGTAAGTAAACCGACGACCCAATGGCACTTGTCACACCATCAGCTGCCGTTCAGCCACTGCCATTTGACAGGATTCCGAGGTTCGAGGAGATTCTTCAGGAGTTGGGCGTTCCGCGCCTTATCAGTCTCACAGGACAAAAATTCTCTCGTGAAGAAAATGGAGTCCAAGAAAGTCGACAAAGGTCTCGACGAATTCATGAAGGACAGGCCAGAGTTGGACAACGGCGAGGAAATCCAGATCGTCGTTCCATGAAAATATAAGAAGGGGCCAACAAAGTAAGCGCCGTTTTTGTTTGTCGTCTTATGCGACAATTCGACGAGTTCAACAATAGGTTGGTTGCGTTCTTATAACGATTATATTCTTTGTATATAACTTTTCTTTCTTTTTAATTTCACAATTGGCGAATTTTCCCTGTTTCTTCACCAGTTTTAAGCCCATCTTAATCTTTTCTTTTTTTTCACGTCGAGACCAACAATACTGTAGTAGTATTTCAAGTCACAATGCGACTAAGTATTCGACGGTTTTGTACTATATTATTAAGTAATAAAACGCAGTATAGATCCAATATAATCGTCGGAAGCGAAATTACAGAAATATATCATTTTAAATTTTGTGTCAATTTTATGCCGTTAAAATTGATTATCGTGTCATGCCACTTTAATGCTAAAAAACTATGTTTCAAATAAGTTTGTACGTTATGCAGTACTTTCCCTCGACATAATTATTAATTACTCTTTTGTTTCAGAACTACAATTGTTACATTCTCATCTTGACGTCACGGTTTGAAGGGGGAGAGTGTGACAGGAAATTATTCCAGTTCATCATTTAATTATAAAATTTCATTAACCAAACCACCCGTGGACGTCAAGTTGAGAATTTACCTCGTGAAGTCGACTTTGGGACTTTGACGTAGAATTTTGAATTCACGCGCGGCAGTTAAAATACTCGGCCACGAGGAAAGCGAAAGCGCGTCACTTTCCGTCGGGATCTCATCGAAGGACATTGTATGGCGAATTTCGTCGGAGGTCGTTTTCCACCGTTGTAGACAATGTTAGGGGAGCGGCGGCGAATGCGGCGCGGTGACTAATGTGGCGCGTTCGTGTTTTCGAATATTAACGCATTTTCTGCTTGTGGGGGTAGTTTCATTACACGTTACACTATTAAAAAATTGGGATAATTAAATTAATTGCCTGATTTTTATGACGAAAAGTTAGTTTTGGTTCTTTCGCTTGTATTGTCAGAGTAGCTAAAAACAAGTAAAAAATTACAGAAGTTTCGTGTAAACTTAAAAAATTTGTTGGAAATATACTGTTCCGAGTTTCTTGAATGCTTCAAAGTTTAACATTTTTAGTAAAATTAATAAACTGTTATGTAAAAAATCTTTATTAAATACTATTCACATGCGACTAATACGGCGCATTCGGGTTGTACCTTCTTGCCATGTGAGGGACGAATTTTGGAGAAGAGAAGTATAAAATTCTATTATTTATCTCAAATTTAAAAACCAAATTCTATCCTGTCTCATCATTTTTGATTGAAAACTGCTTTTTTTACTTCCAAATTTAACTTTAAGCTTGAATATTTGTCTTTTTTAGTTGAAAATTCATGTATGTTGAAAAATCGATTTTTTCGTAGAAAATAAGCTTTTTGTTTGAAAATTCATATTTTTGGTTAAAAATTCAAGTATTCCAGTTAAATATTCATCATTTTAGTTTAAATTCAACTACTTCATTTTCTACCAAAAAGATTCATCACTGTGGTTGAAAATTTGCTTTTTTGTAGAAAATTAATTTTTTAACTGAAAATATAATTATTCCATTATTGGTTAACAACTAATTTTTTTAGTTCAAACTTTTGTCGTTTTTGGTTGAAAGTGAAACGCTTTTGTTAAAAATTCATCTTTTTGGTTTCAAATTCATGTATTCCAGTTGAAGATTCATAATTTTAGTTTAAAATTCATCACTTTGGTTGAATTTTTTTTCTGTGGAAAATTAATTTTTTAACTGAAAATTTAATCATGTCATTTTTGGTTGAAAACTGTTCTTTTCTAGTTCAAAATTCAACTAAATGGTTGAAAATTTGCCCTTTTTTTAGTTAAAAATTAATTTATTTTGTTTAAAAATCGTATTTTTTGGTAGACAATTTTTGGGTTGAAAATTCAACTATTTGGTTTGAAATTCATCTTGTTGAAAAAACAATATTTTTACTTAAAAGTTAATAATCAGAAGCTTTTTAAATTTAATTAAATAATACCCACATTAATTTTACCTAAATATACACTGAATTTGAAGTATAAGATAAAATAAAAATTTATTTGAATCATTCAAATTCATGAACTTCAGCGAAAAATGCAAGAAATGATTCATGTTTTTTTTTAGTATTAATTAATTAATTTCTTGATAGTGCTAATATATTTAAGAATATTTTGTAATATAATTTGTCAAATATTTCTAAATGAAACATATTAATTGAAACCCATGTTACTAAAAAAAAACGTTATTTATAATAAACTCGCGAAACTCTATGCAGATACTGACTCAATTGTTTTAAAAATTGCGAAAGATTTGATTGGCTCTATAATATGAAAAATTATACCTGGAAAAACTTCAGATACCTGGAAAAAACCTGGAATTGTCAGGGAATTTTTTTCAAGGATTTGAGTAGACACCCTGTTTCGTTTGAGGCCGAAAACGGCTTTCAAGCGGACATCATAAACAAAAACAAAACTAATTATTTGTTCAACAAGAACTTATCAGCCCGGATCCGGAACTTTGTCAGAATTCCAATTGGTTGGCAGATTTCGTCTAACCGAAAACGGTTTTCTATCTAGCTCAATCCGGCTTTCAAGCGCACATCGAAAACATTAAATAAAGTTATTTGCCCGACGTAATCTTATCCGGCCCTATATGTTACTCTGTCGGCACTCAAATTAGAAGTTTGTTTTCGTCTAAATCCGAAATCGGGTTTCTATCTGGCTCCATTCGGTTTTCAAGCAGACATCGGAAACAGAAAATCGAATTATTTGCACGACGGAATCTTATCCGAAACTTTGTCGGAACATATATTCGTAGACTGTTTCCGTCTAAGAGCGAAACCGGTTTTCTATTTGGCTCTATCCGACTTTCAAGCGGCCATCGGAAACAGAAAATCAAATTATTTTCCCAATGGAATCTTATTTGTCCTTATCCGAACGGTTTTCTATCTAGCTCTATTCGGTTTTCAACCAGTCGTCGGAAAGAGAAAATCGAATTATTATCCCGACGGAATCTTATGTGGCCCTATCGGAAAGTTTGGCGTAATTAAGTTAAGGTTGCGCTGAATGAAAACTTTTATTCTCAAAAAGTCTTAAAGTGCAAATTTTTAATTCCTAATTTCACAGATTTAAAAGTTGAATCTAGTATTAAGAATAATGTTACGTTTAGAGAGTATTAGATAATGCTGTGGTGAAATTCTCATTTCGCAAAACAAAGGGCGATGGAACTCTCTTGCTGTAAGCCCTCAATATAATTTCCTTTCTGCATGTGACGTCGGCTTCAGATAAAAAAAATTGAAACTCATTCAAAATGGTAATACTTCTCAATGCTTTTCAATCCGACGTTTTTTGTGGAGATGATTCCGGATAAGGAACTGATGCAAAAAACGTATAAGTATCCGGATAGAACCCGACACAAAGCCAGATAGGGCAACACATGGGCACCGATAATATTCCGCATAGAGTCGGATAGAAAACCAGATAGTCCAAATTTACGACACCGTATTAGAAATCGGACAGAACCCGTCAAAAAGCGGGGTAGGGCTGTCCATATTGGACACCTAAAATATTCCGCATAGAGGCGGATAAATAACCCACTAGATCAAATTCATCCCACTGACGAAGTGCCGGATAGAACCTGATAATGAACCGTGTAAAGCAATATGGGTGTCGAAAGAATTTCGCATAGAGACGGAAAAGAAACCAGATAAAAATATTGTATGCACCAGCCAAGAGCCGGATAGAACCGGATAAAAAGTAGAATCCAAATACAAAATTAAAAAATGCCATCCATTTTTGTGTATCTCTTACGGTTTACGAGATATTTGCAATTGAAAATAATGTCCAACGTTCCGTATGGAAAGCCATGTGGAATTCTATGTGAATTTCTACGTGGATTTTTTCACTTGGATTCTCACCTCTTATATATCATATAACCGGGATATCCCATTCGTTCCCATTTATCTGCCAGTTTGTTCCAGGGCTAACCCGCCGGATATTCCGCAAGGCGGAAATTGGGATATGCCTGGGTTATCCTGGGACAACCTGGGAGATAAATGGGATATCCCGATATATCTTATTTCTGTGAGGGGTAACTCCTTTTAACACCTCCCGTTCTTCTAGACCTCTTTCTCTATTACTTGTATATTTTTCTTGTTCCTTTTACTTCTCTTACTCTTTCCTTTACCCTTTTCCCTCGTATTCCACACCACGTATTCGTCACTAAAAAATCTCGCTTATTCTTCTCCAACCTTTGTCTGCCCTCATTCTAAACATACAATTCCCCCTTCATACAGATTTTTTAGTATCCTACCCTTACTATCTTACCTTCTGTCTTCCCTTCTTTTGTTACTTTCCTGATTTTCCGTTGTATCTCAATTTCTTATGGGTTCGACAAATTTTATTTAATTGCCCGCTTTTTCCTTACAGTCCTCTTGTTTACGAATGACTAAGCAGTTAGAGTGAGCAAGCCTCCCTTGCTCCGCACATCACCATATTCCGAGGCTATACGAGGCCAGTAGTTCTAGGAAGGGCATAAAGTCGGTGGCCATGATTTCAGGTCCTATTGTATTAATTCAATAAATAATTCAGAATCAAGGTTACCTAATTTTGCTTAATTGTTGGAATGGTGTCCAAAAAAAGGTCGAACTGTGTGATTTTCTTTTTTTTTATTGTTCATTGACAAGTCCGAATGATTGGAAAATGCAACAGCATCACTGCAATTTAAATGAAAAATAAATTTCTTCTTAGAATAATAAACTTGGTCGATAATAATTTTGCAATAAAAAAAATGATTACATTTGCATTACACTTGGAAATCATTATTACACTTGTGCGTTCTAAAATCTATATATTGCACTTTTTTTTAATTTGAGGTAGTTATCGTGCAAAAAATCAGGGCTCTGCGGAAAAAAACGTCTTTTGTGATTTTAAGAATTGAAATAATGGTATTAGGCATTACTTATCAGAGAAAAAACATTGTTTTTTATGAAATAAGTCCTGTCGCTTCTTACCAAATTAAAAGAAAATGGTTGGATTTTATTAAAAGTCAACCAATTTTCGCAAATTGATAAGAAGCGATAGTAAGGTAAAACTACTGAAATTCCAATTCACAGTGGTACAGTTTAAAACCCTTGTAATTGAAAATTGTTTCTATCTTTGCAAACGAAGCATTTTCAGGGACTGAGAGTCAATCCCGAGTGAGCCAAAAGTGAGCCTGCAAATGCGCTTTTTACTAGATATACTCTGTGTGAGAACTGTAGTTTGAAAGAGGCGTCATGCAATCCCTCCAAGGTCGGAGTTTTTCCTCCGTAAAGAATTTGGGAAATGATTCAAGCAGGCGCGTAGGTACCGGGAACGAATCCCGAGGAGAGCACGTTTGCACTGAACGAACTCTGCCCCCATTCCGGTATGGATGTGATCAGCAGAGGATGGAAAGACTGGAATGATCGGACTTCTTGAATCTCTATAGGTTTAAAACCTTTAGGGAGCTGAATCCTAAGAGCTAAAACCCCAATCTGTTCTCAAGAGATCGATCTCTTAGGGAGCCACAATCTGCCAGTTCCCAGTTCTGATGCATCTTTTGGAAAAGAAACTTTACTGGATGGCACCACATACAATATTTCTTCGAATCGTGATAAATAGTGACAAGTTTGAATTATTGTTGACTAATGCATTTGACAAATACCTACTTTGTTAACTAATTTGCATTTGTTTACATAATTTTCATTTCTTGAAATCTTTTATTTTTACAGGTACGCAT
The DNA here is from genome assembly GCA_932195095.1 of Andricus curvator. Classification (NCBI taxonomy): domain Eukaryota; kingdom Metazoa; phylum Arthropoda; class Insecta; order Hymenoptera; family Cynipidae; genus Andricus; species Andricus curvator. The sequence continues at coordinate 43,580 of CAKNYM010048432.1, read as the reverse complement.
TGCCTAAAAAACAGGAGAAACATTTTATATTACCAAATTCTGAAAAGATTTTAATTTTTTCAGTTATATTGCTTTGTTTTCTGAGAATACTCTTAAATATTTAAACAATATTAATTTTGTCATTTTTCGACAGATTCCAATATTTTTATGTATTGCGCCGTTTTTCGAATAACATTCCCGAATTTTTCAACAATTTTGATATGTTTCAACAATTTAGTTTCTTCATTTTGTTTTCAGAACGCATTTTCTGCTTTCCGGCGATAAGAAGCGCATACAACCAATAAAATCAAATAAATGTTATATTTTGTACGAAAATAAATCGTATAAACAATGTATAATGTTTACGAAATTTAGGTGCCTATAAATATTGTAATCTGTCGACAATTTTGTGATATAAAAGGTTTCTCCTGATTTTTCTATAGGTAACCTATATGTACTGCAAAAATGGATATTATTTAAATAACTGTGAAATTCTTGAACCAAATTATTTTCATGTAATCATTGATTAAAAAACTCATGACGTCTAGAAAGAACAAGGATCGCGCCATTTATATTTTTAGTTGCCTAAAAAAGCGATGTTACTAAATATTTCGAAAATATTGAACACATTTTTGTCGAAAACCGGATTGGTTGCGATACTGCGTGAATATAAATTTTAGTGACTGCTTTCAGGTTGCTTATCTATTAATAAAGATTTATGAAATTTCTGCACCATCAATTTTGCACATCGCAATTTCCTAATAAATAATTTTACTTCATTATAAAATTTATTTCTAAATGTCTCTAAACATTATTGATAGAAGAGAACAATTAAATTGTAAATAATTGTTTAATATTAGGAAATAATTATGTCCTTAATATTTTGCTACCATACTATAATTTATACACTTTTATCAATTTTCAAAGAGATAAGAAGAATTAAATTATGGGCGAAACTTATTTTGAAAAATTCGAGAAAAAAAAATTTAGAAGCCATTTAATAATTTTGAAATATTTTGAGACTAAATTTTTTAAAAGATTTCTGGGAACATTTTAAATGGTTCATGTTTAATTTCAAAAGAATAATTTTGAGTTTTGAAGATTTTATAATGTGTGGAAAAAGAATATGTGACGCGATCTGAACAAAGACCCCTAAGCGGCGAAACGTAAATTTTAGAAAAGAAGCAGGAGAAGTGGCGACGGACCGATAGAACGACATAGAACGACAATGTTTACACACTTGTACTGAATAAATTATTAATGATGGAATTTTTATAACTATACCATCTTAAAGAGCAAGTTCGAATCTAGATAAAACAGTAAAAATCAGAGAATCGATTTTTGGCCGATTAGGGGTCTTTCTGCAGATCGCGTCACATATATAAGACTTTAAGACAATTATTTTAATTGTTCAGGATTAAAAAATTTAAGGTAAACTCAAACACTTGTAGTTATTTACTACAAGAAACTATCCACCTAGAAACACTACCCGAATCGGGTAGTGTCACGCCTACCCTGAAAGGGAAATGGCTTAATGGTATACTACTACTACTACTTAATTTTATTTACATTTCTGAATGTTACTCATTTTACATTATTCAATATTTATATCAATATGAAGAAATTTATATTCAATTTCAATTGTAACTAAATATTAATTGTTCATAAATTCACCAATTTATTAATATATTATGTATTAACTAATCAATTACTGTATTATTGTCTCATTATTAAATAATAATATTTAGTTACGTTTTAAACATTTGTACAATATAATTTGGCATTAGTAAGAAATTGCTAAATTACTACAAAGTAGCTTTTCTTCAGATTTCAAAATCAGAAACTCAAGAGTTTAGAATTATATCCCTGCCGATGAAACGGCACTGGCGAAAGGCACTGGGCCGCCAGTGCCGTTTCAGTGACTGTTTGTGCTGATTTTGGCACCTAAAAGGCACTCAGAGCAAAGATATTATACACCTAGATGCGGCAAGTGGCGGCGGAGTGGGGGAACAATATATATAGCAACTACTTTCGTGCGGTGCGTAGCTACTGCCCTCTTCGTACTACCTTCCTTCACTCTTTCTCTGTAGGTACAATCATTGCTCTGCGGCTCTAAGGGTAATGATTTTAAATCTATTATCCTTGCAGCTTCTCCATGTTATCTCAAAACATCGGTAAAGTAGAAGCAGGGGTTCTGACATGATTTACAAAATAACAAATTAATATGAAATGATAATACTTTTGAAATTCCAATCCTTATTTTATTTGTACAGAAAATAAATTAGTGACAATATTCAAGGTTTGCCACAATATTTAATTTTAATGCTAATTTTGTAATTAGGTAAATATTTATTTTTCCAATTCCGGTGTATTAAGTAAAGATGATATAAATGTTTCTTTAAAATGGATAAAAAAACATGTATTAAATTTTCATTTTCTTACAGTAATTTTTTATTAAATAATTTGAAACAAATTAATCAATATTGATCCTAGGTTAGATGTAAACTGCACCAATCAATTATGTGTAAAAATTAACTCCAGAAACTTATACTAAATTTTCACTTACATTCAAAACTTTTTTTTCTTGGCAAATGTATAAATGTTAAGGTTGCAGGGTTATAAATAAAAGCATTGCTATTATTTTGCAACGATAAAAATCTAATAATGTCAGAATTTATTAAATTGATCTTTTAAATGAGGAACGCTTGCGAAGATAAACAAAATCGAATATAACCGATAAAGATTATATAATTTCTAATTAAAAGCCTTCAATGCTAAATGATTTTTAATTGAAACCTTCAAAATTAGGAATTTTTATTTTAAATTAGAAGTCATCATTTTTAATAGAAAACGTTCTAATTGGAATAATTCTTATATTAAAAAATTAAAAACTTTAATTAGAATTTCTAATTAGAATTATAATTCTAATGCATAAAATAAGTCTTCACTCGTTAAAATATGTAATCATTTTTACACTCTAATCATTTATGATTGAGAAAGTATTACAATAGGCCGAAATTTCACACCTCAGTTTTTGAACGGATCTCCACGTTTTGAGACCCCCTGAAGCCGAAAATCAAGTTTTTGCAGTGCTGTATGTCTGTATGTCCGTAAACATGATAACCCTCGAAAAAATGAACGGATCAAATCGTCGAGCTTTGGCAAACTTTTTTATATTCTAAAAGAAAGAGCGAGTTTGTTAACCAACGACAGATACGTGAAGAAAGTTTAAAAGAAGAATTGAAGCTTTTTAAATATCTACAATTTCTCCCTCAACCATTTTTTGATAAGACTTGATGTTTGGGTTTTATTTCTCGAAAATAATATGCAAGAAATCCTACGAAATTTCTTCTGAGCATTTTTTGTTAGGATTTGTCATTTTCGGTTTTATTTGTTGAAAATACTGTAAAAAAAAATAAAAAGCAAATTTTCGGAAAAACAGCGTGAGATACGGAAAAAAGTTGTATGGTTGAATTGCAGCTTTTAAAATGTCCTTAAAAAATTTCTTGAACCATTTTTTGATGGAATTTGTCATTTTTTGTTTATTAATCTAAAATTACCCTTTCTCTACTTCTTTAGGTCAGGAAATATTTAAAGATAAACGACTAATCGTGAAATAAGGGCGGGTAGAAATATTATGTCAAAATATTTTGAAATACAAGCGGTATTTCAAACAGTATTGTCTCAATATTTCTGAGAAAATTCTGGTCTTCAGCACTGTATAACAGGTAAAGAGAAGTAGTTATTATACAATGCCGTGGAGGCTGGGGTCCTTTTAAACTGTAAACAGTCATCATTAGAGATATGGGCCTGAAAATCTTTAATGGAAATTTTCATTTTTTGAATTTAAAAAATTTCGAAATGTTCAAACAGTTAATGGTAAAAATTGTCATCATAACAAATTGTAAGTTGGTACTATTAGTTTTCGTTATGAAAAAGTTAAAAAATTTTAAAGTAAAAGACTTGTGGCCTAAAGTAAACTATTTCAATAGTAAATATTTTCAACATTATATCAAATATATTATAATTATATCGAAGTATCTGGGCTAAGCGAAAATATTTGTGCTAACACTTTTTATTCAAATAATGTTTGCTTATTAGGGACCCTACTTAAATTACGTAACAGCTCAAGGAGGTGGGAGGGGTCGAGATATTTTGCTACGATTCGTTCCGGACGGGGGGGGGGGGTCTTTCATTCATGTACGTTATTTTTGGAAATTCGCAAATGAAACAAATAACTCACAGTAAGTATACATAAATTTAATATGAATTGTACGCGCCAAAGAAATCTCGTCAGTGAAAAACGAACCTAGCCAACAACAATTAAAAAAAAAAAAGTCAGGGAATTTTATTGGTCAGGGAAAAGTCAGGGAATTAATAAAACACAAATCTTGTAAAAGTCAGTGAATTTCTATAACTTTAAATAACTGTCAAGAAGAATAAATATGGAATATTTTTATTCCGTTTATAAAAGATTCTAGTTTAAAATTTTTACAAGTTTAACATTCTGGCAGTTGAATATTAACTTACATATTATTCTTATTAGTAATTTATTTGCCTTGTATTTATAATTATTTTGTTTGCAGTTACTTCCTCTTGAAGATTATCTTTTGAGTTACAAATTGTATTATTTGTTTGAAAATTCAACAATTTTGTTAAAAAATAATTCTTTTTGGTTGAAAATTCAACTGTTTTGTTCAAAATTCGTCTTTAAGGGTTAAAAATTCAAATATTTTCGTAGAAAATGTACTTTTTGCTCAAAATTCATATCTTAGTGTTGAACATTCAACTTTTTCGGATGAAAATTCAACCATTTTTTTGAAAAATTGTCTTTTTAATTTAAAAATTCATTTAGTTTAGTAGAAATTGCATCTTTCTTGAATAAAAATGAAACAGTTTTGTTAAAAATTCGTCGTTTTGGGTTGAAAATTCAAATATTTTCGTAGAAAATTTACTTTTTGTTTAAAATTGAATCTTAATGTTGAATTTTTAACTGAATTCTTTTTTGGATGAAAATTCAACTATTTTTTTGTAAATTTGTCCTTTTAATTAAAAAATTTATCTATTTCAGTACAAATTGCACCGTTCTTGGAAAGAAATGCTACTGTTTGGTTGAAAATTTAACAATTTTGTTAAAAAGTCATGCTTTTTGGTTCAAAATTCAACTGCTTTGTTGGAAATTAGTCTTGTTGGGTTGAAAATTCAACTATTTTCGTAGAAAATTTATTTCTTGTCTAAAACTCATATTTTGATATGGAAAAGTCAATAAAATCTTTTTTGGATGAAAATTGCATCTTTCTTGGATAAAAATGCAACTGTTTAGTTGCAAATTAATCTTTTTTGCTTAACTTTGTTAAGAAATAACTTTTTTGCTGAAGATTAATATTTTTAGTTGAAAATTCATCTCATTGTTTGAAAATTTAACTATTTTATAACAAATAATTTTGTCTGAAAATTAATATTTTTTGGTTGAAAATTCCATTTTTGTACAGAAAATTCGTCTTTTGGCTTGAAGGTTCGATGATTTGAATAACTTTTTTTCTTTCATGACTGAAAAATCTTTATTTGTTGAAATGTCATCTGCTTGGTTTTAAAATTCATTTTTTTTTTGATGAAATTTAATTATTTTTTTGCTTGAAATATCAATTATTACACTTTTTTCTTCCAAATTCATCTTTTTAGGTGGAGAATTCAATTATTTTGTTGAAAACTCAAGTTTTTGCTTCCTCATATAGGAAGCTTTGTAATGGTAACATTTTCAAATAATACAATGTTCTAAGCAATTGTTTGGCTCTGTGTGTGTGAATGTGTGTGTGTGTGGATGTCACGGTTTTTTGTGAACACGATAACTAGAAAACGGTTGCAGATAAATTGATGAAATTTGGAGGGCTTATTTTCCTCACTAATATCTTAAAACTGACCTAAAGATTTCTAAAAATATTTATTCCATTTTTTTAGCACTGAATAATTTTTTAAAAACCCACATCGTGGGTGTGGTGAGCCCACACTTGTAGTTATTTACTACAAGTTATCAACCTAGAAACACTACCCGAATCGGGTAGTGTCACGCCTACCCCGAAAGGGAAATGGCTTAATGGTATAGATGGTATATTGAAGAGTAAGGAAGCTATGGTAATGCATAATATTTGAAAAATCGGTTTTTTATTGTAAAACTTTTTCCATTAGCATAATTCAAAGTTGATGCAAGAATATAAAAGATTCCCTGGTTCGAGAGGAATCGATTGACCTACAATTTTATTACATTTTATTAAAAAGTAGGGAAGTTATGGTAATTTATATATTTTTAAAATCGTTTTTTATAGTAAAAAATGTTTCATTCTCACAATTTAAAGTTAATGCGAGAATAGAAAAGTTGTGTTGATTCAAGACGAATTGATTAACCCATAGCATTTATACATTTTATTGAAGAGTAAGGAATCTATGGTAATGCATAATATTTGAAAAAACGATTTTTTATATTAAACTTTCTTCACTAACATAATTCAAAATTGATGCAAGAACGGAAAAGATTCCTTGATCGAGGAAAATCGATTGATCTATAATATTAATACACTTTATTGAAGATTAAGGAAGTTATGGCTCATTTATAATATTTGAGTCATCTGCTTCAAACAGAAAAACTTTTTTCATCGATATAATTCAAAGTTGACGCACGAATAGAAAAGACTCTTTGATCATAAATTTTTAAATAGAGTAATTCTGACCATTTTTGTAAAGAAATCATAAAGCTGTGAAAGGGATAGGGTGCGACAGAACTTTTCCCTTCCCTTTTCCAGCTCGAAAAATTATCATTTCGAATACAAAATGTGATTTGTCTGATTTGTCGCTGTGTTAAAAAATTTTTTGTATTTTTCAGCATTTTGTGAACGGCCCCTATATATATGAGGTGTCAAAAAATGGTGTCTTCAAAGTATATATCATTCGACACAGAATTTCACGAAACGTATAAATCAATAGCGTCTCAGAAAAGTATTTTTGGTGCCTTTTTTGAAAATCTTAAGGATCAGTTATATCTCTGGCTGGTCTGAAAGATCTAAATTCTAAAATTCAAACAAGAAACCTAAAACTTGATGCAGGAAAGTGTCCTTGAAATTTTCACTCAATAGCTTTTGTTAGCATTAGTAAATTTCCCGAGTACCCCATCCTTTAAATTTAACGATTAAACCTGGAGATGTAAAGAAAAGCAGGTATACATTTCGGGCGAGAGGGCGGGGCACTTCTGATACTCCTGTTAGAAATTAGATCCCATTGATTTTGTTATTTTTCCTTAAATATTTTCTATTTCTTCAACACGTCATATCTACCTATAATTCTTTGAATTTTTATAATTTCAAAAGCAAATTTTTATCTAGCATAATAACGTACATAATAAGGTATGATAAGACAATATGAATTGCGAATTGAATTCTCTGTTATATTGGTTTACAATTTATAATTTAAGTAAAATTAAAATTGTTTCAAAAATTGGTTCTCTGATCGTTATAATTAAATAAATACTAAGCTATTAATTGGTCAAATATATTTAATAAATCATTGTAAAGTAATGACGTGAAGAATTGAAATTGTACACCCTGCTCTGAACGATACAGACAGAAAATTAAAAGAGTAATAACCATTGAAAAACTAAACATATCAATGAATTTCGTATTGACAAAGAGAATAAAAATTTTTGTGTGTAAAAGGCTGTCAAACAGAGGTTCAACGTTTTTTTAATTCATATATATGTAAATATTTTCTTGAAAATCAGTTTTTTAGTTAAAAAATTAATTTTTTGAACTGAAAATTTAGCTATTTCATTTGTGGTGAAAATTTATCTTTCTTGGTTGAAAATTCATCTCTTTGTTTGGAAACTTAACTATTATGTTGAAAATTAGTTTTTCTATTGGATAAAATTTTATTTTTTTAAATTAAAAATGTAACTATTCCATTTTTCATTTTAAAAAAATGCAACTACTTGGGTGAAAATTCATGTCTTTTGGAAAAAATTCGCCTTTTTTGGTACAAATGTCATCTCCTTCCTTGAAAATGCGTAATTTTAGTTAAAAATTCATCTCTTAGGTTGAATATTTTACTATTTTGTTGAAAATTCGTGTGTGGGGGAGGGGGTGAAAAATGAATTTTTTTAATTGAAAATGTAACTATTCCCTTTTTATTAAAAATATATCTTTTCTATATTTTTGTTGTTATAGTTTTGACCAGATAAATTGTATTAAATAATTTGTTGTTGACTGTTTTTTGTCTACTGGTCTAAAATCAATATTTTGAATATTGATTTTAGACCAGTAGACAAAAAACAATCAACATCAAATTATTTTATATCTTTTTCAGTTGAAAATTCAACTATTTGATTGAAAAGAAATCTATCTTGTCGAAAATGAAACAATGTTGCTTAAAAGTATCCTTTTTTGCTTAAAATTCAACTGTTTTTGTGGAAAATTGTTTTTTTGTTGTTGTTGTTGAGACTTCAACTATTTTGTTGAATATTCGTCTTTTTGGTTGACTTCAACTATTTTCCATTTAAAATTGAAATCTGTTTTGGTTGAAATATCAACTATTACATTTTTCATTGAGAATTCACCTCTTTTGGTTAAAAATTAATCTACTTTGTGAAAAATTCAGTAATTTCGTAAGAAAGTCATTTTTTAAGATTCTTCATTTTAGTTTTGTTGAAAAATTATTTTTCAACTGAAAATTTAACGATGCCAGTTAAAGATTTATCATTTTAGTTGAAAGTTCATCTCTTTGGTTGAAAATTTAACTAGTTTGTTGAAAATTCCCTTGGTTGAAAGTTACTTTTTAACTGAAAATTTAACTTCTATTTTTGGTGTAAAATTGATACTTTTTAGTTAAAAATGTATTTATTTTGTTGAAAACTCATGCATTTTGTTGAAAATTCGTCTTTGTCGGTTAATTGTAAAGTGTACATAAGAAATTAGAAATTTCTTAAAATCTAAACTTTCCCAATCAAATCATATCAACTTCATGTGCAGAAAATGGAAGGACAATTTCATTTTCAATGAATGTAAAATTTCAGATATGTAAATCGTCTGCAGTTGAACAATTTTGAATAAGGTCGAAGTGAATCAAAAAAATTACGTTATCTTTTCTTTTTTCTATTCTGGCGTATTCTGTTATAAAAGTTACAAAATATTCACTACTCGGTTGTTATTTACGTTACGTTATTCAAAATAGCGAAATTCACACCGAAATTATAATTCGTTAATTACACCGCAATTTTGAACAATATATCATGCAAATCGTTATGTCTTTTATATAATTATTATTAAAAGTTAAACGGATCATATTAAACAAAAACCATGCAATTATTATTTACAGTTGAATTAGAACGGAATATAATTTCATTAAACAGTGATAAATATTCATTTGTTTATTGATTGTTATTGTCATCGATCGCCGGGTAACTTCGAATTGCTCTAGTGATCATGAATATTTTCAGAAAACTATATTATCTACTGAAATTCCTTTCGGCGACAGCGCCTCTTTTGCCCATTTTACTCACGACAACTGTTAAGAGGGGATGGATACTTCAGCGGGTAGAGAAGCACAGCGGGGACGGTAAGATTTTCGCCGACAGCGCCGTCTACATTTATCTTACCCTACTAATAATTCTATCCCCACTCCGTCGCCACTTGCCGCATCTAGGTGTATAATATCTTTGCTCAGAGTGATGCGACGGTCATAGAATGGTCCTATTGTATTCTTCAGATACCGGATGGGCAAAGTGGTTTACAGTAGTTGGCTGCCACCAACCCGAAACCCTTTTTAAAATTTTCTTCAAATTATTAACACTTTTTTTAATTTATGAATTTTCTTATTATATGCATATATTTTATACTTATAAATTATATACTAATATACTATTCTGAAGTTGAATTCGAAAATGTTGTCTGTTTTGGCGTATCTCATTCCATTTACGAGATACATTAGGTTCATTCGAATTTTAAACTTTTTTAAAAAAAGTTAGATATCTGAAATTATCGAAACCCGTAGATTTTGAATTTCTAACTTTCGCAGAGGTAATTTCAAAATTTTAATTTTTAATCCCTTTCAGCTGGTCCACTTGGTAGCCTATTCGCAGGTATAAAGGGAACTTCTGCAGGCATTTAAAATTGGAATCTGAGTAGCTTTAAACGAGCAGCACTGAAACGGCACTGGGCAGTGCCGTTTGAGTGCCGTTCAATCGGCAGGGATTGCATGGACTGAGAGTTAAACTCCAGAGAGCTGAAAGTGGGATCTAAACCTATAACTCGTTCAGATTGCAGTCCACTCCCTTCGGGATCGTTTGAAAGCATCTTCGTTTGAGTTATCATCAGGAGTAAAAAAAACCTTCGGGCCGTCTCTAGGTTTAGATCTTTCAAAGATTCAATCCCGGGAACTTTTTTTTGATCAGTACACATACTAAAGGATCGATCCTCTGTACATGCTCTCCTCGGGATTCAAACGCTAACCAGTTGCTGCCACAACCCATCCGTTTCTGAGTGTTCGAAAAGCAGGCACCGTTCACTCGGGATGGGATCACTTTTTCCCTGCAGTACATATTTTCTGGGTTCAGGGTTTAAAACCCAGAATGATCAAAACCTTTTACTCTCAGTGCCTGGTGGCAGGACATTAGGTAAGTCTCTGGTTTTTAGAAAACAATAAAATAACTGCTAACAAGTGAGAGTGGAAAAGTGTAGCAATGATTTACAGTGGGAAGGAAGCCGACGACTGTGGGATGACAGCTGGGCGCTCGATACCTCGAACGTACTGCCAAAATGCACTGTTGGTAACAACCGCATCTGCATGCTGCTGCTAGGGTTGTGAGCCTATGAAACGTTTCATGGGACCAAAGTTTCTGAAAGGTTTGAAAGTTTTACAAACACGTATGCGCTTGCACACTCATTTCATGTTGAGGTTAGGTCATTTAGCACAGTTCACGGAACCAAACGTTCAATGTAGATTTAAACTTTCTTAGGGATCGTTCACATATTACGTAACATTAAACAGGGGGGAAGGGGGTTCGTGTTTCGTTACGGTATGTTACGTGTAGTAGGGGGGGGGGGGCCGATTTTTGAACTGATTAAGTAACATTTTTAATTGCATTTCCTATTTAAAAAAAGCGATGTTACTAAATATCTCGAAAATATCGAACACATTGTGTTCGAAAACGAGAAAATTTAAATTGTAAATAATAGTTTAGTATTGGGAAATAATTCTGGTCTTGACATTTTGCTACTTTTTTACATTTTCAAAGAGATAAGAGAAATGAAATTATGCGCAAAAACTTATTTCGAAGAATTCGAAAAAAAATGTAGAAGCTTTTTAATAATTTAGAAAGATTTTAGATTATTTTTTTTAAGATTTCTGAAAACATTTTAAATGGTTTCGGTTTTATTTTAAAAGAATAATTTTAAGTTTGAAAGATTTCAAAATGTGTGGAAAAGGAATATGGAAGACTTGAAGACAATTTTTATTTTGCAGGATTAAACAATTTTTAGGTAAACTGAATTTGGCAGGGTGTCAAGAGAATGAAAAAAATGTTCTTAAGATTCATGGGAAAAATGAAAATGATTTTTTAAAATAAATTCGCAGAGAAAATTGAAAAGCACTACAAAATATTTTAAATTATTTCCTTAAATTTCTAAAAAGAGTGTAAAAATTTATAAAGAAACATTTTGCTATTTTGCCATATTAGATCATTTTAGAAAAAATCTGAGTAAGCTCGAGAGATATTTAGAAGTATTGAAACAGTACAAAAAGAATTAAAACCTATAAAGATATTTTAAAAATTTTGTAAGGTTTCAAGAAAATGAAAACAATTTTTTTTTATTTTGCAGAATTTAAAAGAAATTCAGAAAAAATTTGAATAATTTAAAAAGATTAGAAGGTTTAGAAATTCTGAAAGGATTAAAAACAATAATTTTCTTAAGATTCTTGGTGAAATTTTAAATTATTTTTTATTTTGAAAACAAAACTTTTAAACAAATTGAAAAGATTTCCAAACATTTCAAACGATATTCTAAAATTTCGAAAAATAGTGTAGAATATTTTAAAGCAAAATGTTTCAATTTGGTAAGATTAAACAATACAAAAAAATCGAGTAAATTCAAGAAATATTTATAAGATGTGAAGAGATTCAAAAAGAATTTAAAACTTTTGAAGAATTTACAAAATGCAGATTTTTAAAGATTTCAAACAAGAACTTTAGAAGCTTTAAAAGAATTTTGAAAGGTTTCAAGAGAATAAACAAATTTTCTTAAAATTTCTCGGAAAATTTCGAAGATTTTACGGCAATTTATTTACATTTTTAATGATTTTTCAAAATTATGAGAAAAATTCGATTCAGTTAAAAATATTTCAAAGAATTTAAGAGGTTTTGAATAGATTAAAAAAAATTTTTAACTTATAGCCATTTCCGAAAATTTATCAAATAGTTTTTGATTTCTTCCAAACTTCTAAAAGCTCTAAATATCTTTTAAAAACACTTGAATTTTTCCTAATATTTTGTGAGATCCTGTAAAATAAAAAAAAGTCCTTAATATCTTCTAGATTCTTTTTTGACACATCTGAAATATTCACAAATCTTTTTTAATTTTCTCAATAATCTTATAAAAATTATATTTATATAAATTTATAAAGAAACTGATAATACTTCTTTTCCTGTCAATAATTTCAATATTTGTATGACTAAAAAAAAGATTTGAAAAGCATTCAATGTTACATCCAAATATTGTTTTATTTATTTCTAGACAATACTTCATCTTAAAAAACTAAAAAAAAACTTTTTTTTATTCAAAAAACGTATATTATGCTTTTAAACATAATACAACAAATGTTACGTAACGGCGCGAGGGGCGGCCGCCCTGTACGAAGGAAATTTTACGGTCTCTTACATGGGTGAGGGGGGTAAAAAAGGTCGAAAATAACGTTACGTAATATGTGAAGGCTCCCTTGTGCAAATATGTATTTCTATATCAAATATTTATTTAAAATATTGAGATATATAGCCCTGATAAGAATGAAAACATGTTTTTGAAAGAAAACAATTTATAAAAATAAGCCTAATAGTTTAATGAAACAGCAGAATGTTATTATATTCATTTATATTCGAAGTTTCTACACTTTTAATGAAATCGTTTTAAAAATGAAACATTCTAAAAACTAAATATGTATTAAATACGAAATTTATTTTCATTTTATTGAAACCAATTTTCAAATTTTTAAAATAAAATATTTAAAAAACTACATTTTATTAACAATTAACACGTGATTTATTTATTTAACTTAGTTGAAACGATTTGCTTTGAAACACAAAGGATGCTATTAAATGTTTATATTTAATACTTAATAGTATTTTTTCATATTTTGAATTATCCCGCCCTAATGTTTGAAACTTTGGAAACTTTGAAACGTTTCCAAAGTTTCATGAAACTCTTCATTTGGTCAAAGTTTCATGAAACTTCACAACCCTAGCTGCTGCCACAAGTCTTGGCGGGAATTTTAAATTTGTCCGAATGATTTCTTCTTGGAATAATGAATGTGGTCTCGGAAGAGGTCAAGTGATAAAAATATGCCGCTGTGAACTCGCTCTTGTTGAATATTTACTAAAACTATTTATTTTCATACTTTAAGAGTTAATAATAATTTTGACATTTTCCTCTAAATTATTTAATGAATTATTCACAAATCTTGTCTTGACGTAAATGCTAATAATTGTATAACTCATTATTATATCATATAAAATAAATTCAATTAAAAAATAAATTTAATTCAATAAAAAATAAAATTTTTAATAAAATTACAAAAAAGTTGTTCAAATAAATGTTTTTTTGTAAGTTTCCAAATGTTTTCATTCAAAATAATGTTTTTTATTCGAAATATCATCATCAGCAATATTATTTTGATTCTTACTAGCACAGAGAAAGTTTTTTTTCCAGAGATCTGATTTTTCGCACGAATACCTTAAGCTGCTTTCAGGTAAAAAGGCTTGCATTCAAAGGTATTAAAAATTTCAATTCTTAGGAATGCCGTTTCTGTCCTTCTTTTTTGAATCCCCGATTGGACAGCGAAAATATTTAAATTCCAATCCCTTTCAAAACGATTTATTCAAATGTGATCAATTAAAAAATATAAAATCATGATAAACAAATTTAAAGAATTAGTTTTCATTACAGCTTTTTGTGTAGCAAACATTCTTATTAACGTAAAATGACTAATACTGTGTTTTAAAATGCTTTTAACCTCATTATTATTCGAAAAACAGTAAATAAGAAGAGAGAAATGTGCGAATTTAAAAGGGAGAAAAGATGTTCTATTTCATGGTCGATGTGGGAAATCCAAAAGTATTCAGAAAAATATTGTCGCCACCAAGTACATAAAGTGATTCAGTTTAAGAGATAACTTCTACTGTTATGGGGATTCAAAACGCGAGGGATAAAACGGTATCGAAAATGATACAATAATTGTCACGTCACCATTGAATAGGAAACTTTCGAATGCTTTTCAAAGCAAGGCTTTCTTACAGGGTTAACTCGCCTGAAATATTTGTGTTCTTAATTATTGAAAACTTCTACAATTCTAATTTTAAATGGTACAGTTTAAAAAACTTGTAATTTAAAATTGCTTTTATATTTGCAAATGTAGCATTTTCAGTCCATGTGTACGGTCTATAAATGCCTACATAACCGACATTTTTTAAATAACAAGATCATGTCTACACGAAATGAGATATCGAGTCGAAAGTTGCTGAAATTAAATAAAGGGTACTGTAGATGGTTTATCTAATCATAAATGCTTATAATTACAAAATAAAAATGTATGAAAAGTAATTTTTGTTTTGTAAATACAAACACGTTGTACCAGATAAAATTATTGTGTACCTTCTATTTCCTTTTCAAAACTTGAAACTCGATATCTCCTTGCATCTGGATAAGAGTTTGTAAAAAGTAAATGCTGGTAATGCAGATATTTCCTTATTTCTTGCAAATTTGTTGTGCAAAAAATTGTTATTAAATTCGAAGTCTGCTGCAAAGAATGATTTCAATTTTAATTAATTTGTGCATTGAATCTCTCTGAGTGTCCTATCTCGAAATCTAAGAATAATAAATCTCTGCGAAGAAGGGTCGATGATTTGAAAATGACGCTAAAGTTTTGTAGATTTTGATATTTTCAATGAGAAATTTACACTTCTCCTTCAAGATATTCAAATCATAACTGTCTCTCTACTAATATAAAACCCAGATGAAAAAGTAATATATATATATATATATATATATATATATATATATATATATATATAGTGGACAGGAGAATTATATTTTTAATTTGTTTTATAAATTTTTCTGTATAAAATAAATGAAAAATATCAGTTTTTTGTCCACTATATATAAACTATATATAACTTTTTCACCTGGGAAATAGAAATTGGTTAGAAGTACTTTAGTCGTGCCTTTTTGAGGGCGTTTTAGATTCCTGGGAATGCTAGTAATATTATTGTTCTATAAAGCGAGAAAAGGGTGTTCAATACTTACCTTATGTATACGATTCTATGTAATGCACCATTTCCATATTTTCTTTGTACGTTACAACACAACAAATATGTACAACGACAAGTCTATAATTTTATACGATATAATAATGAGTTATACCATTATTATAATTTACGTCAAGACAAGATTTGTAAATAATTCAATAAATAATTTTAAGGGAAATTTCGAAATTATTATCAACTCTTGAAGTATCAAAATAAATAGTTTTAGTAAATATTCAACAAGAGCGAGTCACAGCGGCATCCTTTTATAACTTATATACTTTTCCTCTTCCAAGACCACGATTATTATTCCACGACGGAATTAATTATTTATTTCAATGACAGTGATGTTAATGTATTCGCCAATAATTTTTTTTTATAAGTAAAGAAAAAAAGGATTGAAAATAAAAAATTGCACTTTTTATTCAAATTCAAAATTCCCGCCAAGACAGGTGGCAGCAGCATGCAGATGCGGCTTTTACCGACAGTGCATTTTTACAGTACGATCGAGTTATCGAGCGCTCAGCTGTCAACCCACAGTCGTCGGCTTCCTTCCCACTTGAAGTCATTACCACACTTTTCCACTCTCACTTTTTAGTAGTTATTTTGTTTTTTTCGAAAAACCAGAGACTTACCTAATGTCCTGCCACCGCGGACCCCCTCCCGCGGTGCAGGAAAGTTTCAAAGTGCCTTTTTAAAACCTTAATTCCGATCTATCGAATCTTTAGTGACCAAATTTGAGTGCTCCACAGATTTCGCCATTTTTTCGACACCTTTCCAACATCCTTGAATGAAAAGGTCTGTGGTCTATATCAGGTCGTATGAGCAAACCTTGACTTTACAATTATCTTGTTATAGATTATTTTTTTAATGAAAGAGCAAAGAGGCACTGACTGATCTGATATCATATCATTGCAACTGGGAACATACATACTCAACAGTCTCTCTTCACAGTCCTACAGCCAGGTTTATATATTGTCTTACCTTTAGGTAAGACTTAATTATTTCCATTGAATTGAAAACCTGTATATTGATGAAATGTTTATTTTAAAAGTAAGTATTAAGATCAGTGTACTGCATGATATGCACTTCGTGCATTTTATAAATGTCGATCAATTTTTTAATTAGTTGATTCGAGAAATTATAATGATGAATAGCTTTTTAATATAAAGATCATTTACGCAAGTGATAGAATGAAATTTACAATTAACACGTATGTGAATGACATTTTACATATGAGTAATTCATCGGGGAATTTGTCAATAACCCTGCTCGCTTTCATAGTAAGTGCATTGACTTCTCAAAGTCCAGCGCACCGAAAGTACAGTAACGTAACATTCCCTTTTGAACTTAGTTGAAGTTTTATTACGCATCGATCTAAACATTTTTTTCGATGTGCAAAATAACTTCAGCTAGAAAGGCTCGAAGGTACACATAGAGAAACTATTGGTTGTACAATTTGGCATTACCCTTCTAGAAATAATTAATTGAAAACAATACAGAACGATAGAAAGAAAATTGAATTGTTTCTTATCTTGTTTCTTAATCGTGTGTGCACGATTGGAAACGATTAAGTGTTGCAAAGTTTCAATCGTTCCCAATCGGGCTAATCGGTAGCAGGATTTTAAGGTTATGAAGTGGCAATTTGATGGCAGCCCTTCTAGAAATAATCTATTGGACACGATTCATAACGATTAAGAGTGATCAAAAGTTGAATCGGTTTAAATTGTTGTTAAATGTGTCAATTGTTTCCAATCGGTTTGAATTGAGTAAATGCACTTGCCTGCAGTGCGCCCTCTGTAGTTTTCGTTTGTAACACACATGAGGCGCACGTGTTTATAGGTTGGAAATTAAATTTTTAACAATTTAAGAAACATTTCAAGTACAAAAAATAGAATGTTTGTTCAGGCGATATACCCAATGAAGAGTCGAAATTATGTGGGTTAACGGTACGTAAAAAGTATGCCATCTAACGATGTGACAGTGATATAGTGTCTTTATCAAGTAGGCAGTAGTAGTTTGATTTAGCGAGTATATTAGTGTAAAACGTTTATTTACTTCTCTTTAAATTCATATTGTTGACATTTTTTGTTTGAAAGCGTAAAAAACCGCTTGTAAATAATTATCGCAGTATCAAAATGCTGTATAGTGACAACTAATACCCAATTGAAAACGATTGGAATCGTTAGAACGTAGGATGGCGCCAATATTTTGAAAGTCGGACTAAATAAAGTGTTGGTAACTCATTAAATTCTTTTAATTTTTAGTAGAAAAACTTACCCAATCTTTTTAAATGTCTTGCAGCATCACAATTTTGAATTTATAAATAAGTTTGTTTTGAAATTCTCGTAAATTTCTAGTTTTAAATATTTAAAATACTCAATTTTGAATATTTCAAATAATTTGGTTTGCAATGCCTAATCTTAAAATCTTTGAATTTTAAAGGTTTCAAATTTTTTATTTTATAGTATTAGATTGTTCAGAAGACTTTATGTAATTGAAAAGTTAAATAAATTAACAATAATTGACAGAAATGTACTTGGAGATTTAACTATTTAAAAACTGTTACAGATTAAACTATTTTTAAATTTAAACATTAAAAATTGTAGTATTTACAGGTGAAATAGTTCAAAATTGTATTAAATACATGCAGGAATCATCGCAACAACTGGTTTTCCTTCCTCAAGCACATACATTTTCAAGGGTCAAGTTTTTCAATTTTCCCAGTCAACTAAAAGTAACATATTCATATTTGCCGCAAAACGCAAACATTTATTTTAATTCATGACGTTCATTCTAAACATCCATTAACACAACAAGCACAACATTGCAAAATAAATGAATTTTTAAAAAATACTTAAATTTTCCACTAAAAATATCAATTTTTTTACAAAAAAAAAATGAAATAGTTAAACTTTTAGGTGAAAAAATTAATTTTCAACAGAAAAAACGGATTTTCAACAAAAAAGTTGAATTTTCAACCAAAGTGATGAATTTTCAAATAAAATTATGAATCTTCAACTGAATAGTTAAATAAAAAAAAATTTCAACCAAAATTATGAATATTCAACTGGAACACTTGAATTTTCAACCAAAATGATGAATTTTTAAACCAGAAGATTAATTTTCAAATAAAAAGAATTATTTTGTACAAAAATATAATTTTTCAAGAAAATACATGATTTTTTAACAAAATAGTTGAATTGTTAATTAAAGAAGACAAATTTTCAACCAAATAGTTGATTTTTGAACCGAAAAAATAATAAATTTTACCCGAAAATGGAATAGTAACGTTTTCAGAGAAAAAAAAAATTAATTTGAAACCATAAGAGTATTCAACTAAAACAATGAATATTCAACGGAAATAGTTGAATGTTCAAGCAAAAAAATTAATTTTTACTAACAAAAAAAGTTGTCAACCAAGACTTAAATTATTAAATTTCAAGTTAGAAAAATTAATGTTTAACCAAACAAACGAAGTGATGAATTTTCAAATAAAAATGTAAATATTTAATTGAAATAGTTCAATTTTAAACCAGAAAGATGCATTTTTTACTGAAATGATGAATCTTTAACTAGAATAATTGAATTTTGGAACAAGAAGATAAATTTCTACCAAAAGACGAATTTCCAACTAAAAAAGATAATTTTTCTGCCAAAAATTGAATAAATACATTTTTAGGCAAAAAAAGAAAGTTCAAAAATAGAGAAGAATTTTTAACTAAAATTATGATTTCCACAAAGTACATAAATTTTCAAACAAATAGTTCAATTTTTAAATGCAAAATATCGATTTTTAACGAAATAGTTGAAGTTTTACCAAAAAAAGGTGACTTTTAAATTAAAATGATGAATCTTCCACGTGAGAGTGATAGTGGGACAGAGGGTGACGAATTAACAAGTAAAAATGCTAATAACCGTAGGATATTAGAAGATGAGAAAGAATCTGAATAGCTTTACTCTTAGTTAATTTTAATTGTTCTGTACCTAAAATACTTTAAGTAATTTATTTAATAAATTACACGTTTTTTATACAAAGTTATAGACAATAAAATGAATAATTTAATGAAAAAACTTGACTACATTGGCAAATTTGTTGATAACAGCATTCTCAGCTCGTGGAAATTATTACAAGACATTTATTTCATTGTTTTCATGAACATATTGCTTAAAATGTGTTGGCTCGAAAAAAAGTAAAGAAACGTTTTCAAATAATTCCAGCGAGACGAAAGTGCTGCCATCAAATTGCCAGTTCATAACCTCGAAATCCTACTACCGATTGGCCCGACTGGTTACGATTGGGAACGATTGAAACTTTGCAACACTCAATCGTTCCCAATCGTGCACACACGATTAAGAAACACGATTAGAAACAATTCAATTTTCGTTCTATCGGTCTCAATTGTTTTCAATTAATTATTTCTAGAAGGAGCACTTTCGTCTCGCGGCTAAGAGTGCTGTCATCAACAAATTTGCCAATGAGGTGCAGTTTTTTCATCAAATTATTCATTTTATTGTCTATAATTTTGTATAAAAAACATATAATTTATTAAATAAATCATTTAAAATATTTGAGGTATAAAACAATTTAAATTAACTGAGAGTAAAGCTATTCAGATTCTTTCTCATGTGCTAATATCCTACGGACATTAACATTTTGACTTGTTAATTCCTCACCCTCTGCCCCACTATCACTCTCACTTGGAAGATTCATCATTTTAATTTAAAATTAATCTCTGGTTGAAAATGTAACTACTTTGTTGAACATCAATTGATCTTTTTTTGATGAAACTTCAACTATTTGGTTGAAAATCGATATTTTGCATTTAAAAATTGAACTATTTACTTGAAAATTTATGTATTTTGTGGAAATTTGAGCTTCTCTTGTTCAAAATTCAACAATTTGGGTGAAATTTTTTCTTTTGTAATTGAAAATTCAACTGTTTCCTTGAAAATTCACGTATTTTGCTAAAAATTAATTTTTTCTTGGTTGAAAATTAATCTTCTTTGTCAAAAATTTAATTATTCTAGTTAAAGATTCATCATTTCAGTAAAAAATGCATCTTTCTGGTTTAAAATTGAACTATTTCAATTAAATATTTACAATTTTATTTGAAAATTCATCACTTCGTTTGTTTGGTTAAACATTAATTTTTCTAACTTGAAATTGAATTATTTAAGTCTTGGTTGACAATTTTTTTTGTTAGTAAAAATTAATTTTTTTGCTTGAAAATTCAACTATTTCCGTTGAATATTCATTGTTTTAGTTGAAAACTCTTATGGTTTCAAATTAATTTTTTTTTTTTCACTAAAAATTTTACTATTCCATTTTCGGTTGAAACATTTTTTAGTTCAAAATTCAACTATTTGGTTGAAAAATTGTCTTCTTTAATCAAAAATTCAACTATGTCGTCAAAAATTCATGTATTTTGTTGAAAAATTGTATTTTTTGTAGATAATAATTCTTTTTATTTGAAAATTAATCTCCTGGTTTAAAAATTCATCCTTTTGGTTGAAAATTCAAGTGTTCGAGTTAAATATTCATCATTTTAGTTGAACATTTTTTTTAATTTAACTACTCAGTTGAAGATACATAATTTTATTTGAAAATTCATCACTTTGGTTGAAAATTCAACTTCTTTGTTGAAAATCCGTTATTTTTTTGTTAAAAATTAATTTTTTCAACTGAAAAAAAGTAAAAAAAAATTATATTTCTTAGTGGAAAATTTAAGAATTTTTAAAAAATTCATTTATTTTGCAATGTTTTGCTCTGTTGTGTTAAAGGATGTTCAGAATGAACGTCATAAATTAAAATAAATATTTGCGTTTTGCGGCAAATATGAATATGTTACTTTTAGTTGACTGGGAAAATTGAAAAGCTTTACCGGGAAATGACCGGGAATTTGAAATCGTCCGCCGAATCGCCACCCTAAAAATGCCTGTGCTTGGGGAAGGAAAATCAGTTGTTGCGATGATTCCTGCATGTATTTAATACAATTTTTAGCGTTAGAAATGAAAAAAAAAACATAGTGGCTGTCATTGAAGGTCTGCTAGAGAAGACTTCAATGACATCTACTATGTGTTTTTAATTTCTAACGCTAAAAAATAAACTAATTGCAATTACGGCATTACCTTCTAACGTAAATTTTATCGTACACTTATAATTGCAACAATTTAGATATTTATTTTGTTTCTTCTACTCATTATAATTCGAGATTACTTTAAGATTACTTCAGGGTTACTTTATGGTTACGCTGTAGCGTAACGCTTGCGTTCAGCCGGTCCGCCAGGGGTGACGCTATATCCTGGCCTGTTATTGTTTTATTGTAAAAATAAATATTATAACATTAAATTTTACAACCGAAAGTTTCTCCGTGTATTGTTGAACTTTCGTGTCTTTACTGTACAAAGAGTGCTTCAACCAATGACAGGTATGTTGAAAATGTCAACAAAATCTGTCACGAAAATCACAGTTGCTCCTGTTCCTAAAATATTTTAAAATCAAATCTTCAATTAATTATATTTAATACAGTGGCCATGCACGTAAAATTATCATTATGTGATTAAAAATGACACGTGTATGTATATAAAACTCAAGAATAGCTTAAACACTATCCACTGGTCAAGTTGACGTCTTCAAACTGTAAACTGTAATAGGAAGAAGAATAGGACTACTTAGTAAAATGTTAAAAAGATTTTGTAAACTGCCTTTACGGAAAAAAATGTGTAGCTGAACCAGCGATATTTATCCTTGATTTGGCAACAAAAACTGTTGACAACGAACCAATGTTATTGGCAAAATCTTTTAAATGGGGATTTGTAGTATAATTTATTTTGAATACACGGAGACAGTTTTGGTTGTAAAATTTGATATTATAATATTTATTTTTATAATAAGACAATAGCAAGCCAGGATATACCGTCACTACTTCAAGAATTACTATTATGAACATTAACCTTGTGAAGTTACTTAGTTTATTGGAATATATTAATAAATGTTTGAAGGAAGGAAGTTTCTATAATCTCTAGAAAAGACTGTGAAATTTACAAAACTCAATAGGAAAGACAGTCTTCCTATGTTCATTCTACGTATTTCTAACTTTTCTGATAGAAAATAGGAAAATATGCCATGGTCGGAAGATCAAAATAAAAATAAATTGGAATTCACTGTTTTATATATGTAAAAAAAGGTTAAACAACCACGGCAGGGTCCCATCTATGAGAATGACACCGGCTCCCAGTAGAACCGCGGTAAATCACACCTATGGCCACTTCTCACGACCGTGAGATAGGTTGCCACATATATATGTTATTTGTATATATGGTAATGCTTTCAAATCCATTCGCAAGTAGCTAATCTGCTCCCCTCAGGTGAGGCGCCTTGGTCTTCTTAGTTCGATCTGATTTCGTATTTTTAAATCGCAGTTGCTCCTGGTGGGACCCTGCAGTGGTTATTTACCCCTATTTTTCAAATTATATATATATATATATATATATATATATATGGGGCATAATTTCTGAAGTGTACCCACATCGAAAATGAAAGTTGTCCGATCGGGCTAAAAATTGGCCCAATTGTAGTCCTATTAGATAGTACTCCTCACACCAAAAATTAATTCATTTTGATAATTATTTATCACAGTGGAGGGGGTACAATTTTGTGTTTTTTAAGAAAAGCTTTACTTTCAAACGTTTGTAACTTTTGTCCTATTGCCTTAAACAAAATTTCACTTGAAATGTTTTCGATAGAATTTTTCATAAAATTTCTGGCGGTAATAACGATTTTTGAAAAAAATCAAAATTTGACCCAAATTTTCGAAAATCAAAAATAAATTTGACTTTTTTT
>CAKNYM010048432.1:0-14900 GCA_932195095.1 Andricus curvator | reverse complement strand
GCTTTCCCACCCCTCGATGTGTTGGAAAGGGGTAGAAGTTTGATCAAAATTATTTCTGTGACCAGACACAAGTTTTCCTTCCCGCCCCCACGAAGTGTTGGAAAGGAGTAGCGGTTTGAGAAACTTTATTTCCTTGACCAGACACAGGGGTGCTTCCTGCCACCACGAGGTGTTGAAAAGGTGTAGGGGGTTGTCTAACATAATTTCTGCGACCAGTTACAGGGCTGCCTTCTCGCCCCCAAGGGATTTTAGGAAGGGGTAGGGGTTTGACAATCATTATTTCTGTGTCCAGTCACAGGGGCACAATCCAGACGCCACGAGGTGTTGGAAGCGATGAATTTTTTGAATTTCTCGAATTTTGTTAATTCTCTGAATTCCGTGAATTTTGTGAATTCTATGAATTCCTTGATTTTCTTGAATTTTATTTACGATTCAAAAACCGGTGAAAAATTTTTTCGGTACCGGTAATTTTTTTTTACCCGTACCGACCATTTTTTTACCGATACCGACAGTGTGAATTCTACGAATTCTTTGAATTTCGTGAACTCCAAGAATTCTTGGAATTCCATGTATTACGTTAATTCCATAAATTCCGTGAATTTCGTAAACTCCATGAATTCCGTGAATTCCCTGCATTCCGCGAATTCTTTGAATTCCCTGAAATTCATCAACTCCGTTAATTCCATGAATTCCGTGGGTTCCATGAATACCTTGAATTCAAAAGTGTTCAGGGTAATTGAAAAATGTTAAAGTAATTATTTCTTCAGAACTCGGGAGAATCCTGCGGATTGCTAAGAATTCAGGAGGATTCTACAGATTTCAAACAACGCATGCATTTTAAGTATAAGGTAATTAACTCGTCGAGCAATGTTTTCTAATTTGGTTGGTACAAAAGAGAAATTTGGAAAATGATCAGCGAGGAAATGCTCTGCGAAGGAGGTTACGATTACACTGCTGGTCAGTGTGAAAACAAATTCAAAGATATGCGGAAGAATTACATGCGAATAAAAGGATCATAATTCTCAAACTGGAGTTGAAGCAAAAACGTGCATACATTACGAAAAAATGGCTGTTAGTTTCGACGAAAAACCCAATGTGAAGCCCGTGTCCCTAGCATCTAATAGAAAGAGGCATATCTTAGAGAATGATGATTCTGGTGATTCCAGCGTAGACGAAGAAAAATCTGCTAAAAAAAAGAAGTTCTCAAAAGTTGAGAAAGAAATGAAAGCATGGGCCGAGATCATGAAGCAAGATAGTCTTGCCAAAAGAGAGGAACAGAATCGGAGGCATGCAGATAGCCAAGCTTTTATTGAACAAAATATTAGATGCGAATAGCGCATTCTTCAGCAAACTGCTCGAAAAACTGTGAGAAGATATCAACGTTGTTTAAGGAATTCTAAGCACGAGGGCATATATATTGTTGAGTAAAATTATTATTTGCTTTTAATATCTTTTCCAAGAATCTCAATTTCATTTTTATAGTACCTTAAGGACGTTGGAACCAGGACACAACCTCTAAATTGAATTGCCTCATTTTACTCTATAAGTTCTAGAATTACATCTTTGTTAAATAATCAGGGCCTATTCCTGTTTTAAATAAAATCTGTATTCGGAGTGAAGAATTGGCTAATTTCAATAGTTTTTGTATAAGACGTTTTTTGGATTCTAACCCCAGCATCCGATAAAAACATCTTGGACAAAAATGATTGAAATTAGCCAATTTTTCACTCTGAGTAAAGATTTGATTCAAAACAGGTTTATAGTACCTTAAGGGCGTTTGAACCAAGTCCTAACCTCAAAATTGAATTCCCTCAGTTCACTCCATAAATACTGAAATTACATCTATTTTAGATAATTAACTAAAAAAGATGTAATTCTAGTATTTATGGAGTAAAACGAGACAATTCAATTTTAAGGTTGGGTCCTTGTTCTAACACCCTATAGTTGAATATTCAAAGAGTAACATTTTTCTTAAATTTGATTCATTATTTAAAGTTATCTGCATTGCAAGGGTGCCAACTTAAAAATTATTGGTATATATGGATTGCAAAGTTACTAATTTTGATACCCCTACTCATGTTTTTTTAGTTCTATAGTATTAACCTCTTTTGATAATATAACTTTATGTGCATTACAAGGCTGTCCATTGTACAATTTTGACAAATAATATTACGAATATTATTTGTACTGTAATGCTAATTTAATATTAAGAATTTCATATACTTCAAGAACAGTATTTTGCCAAAGACAATGACCTGAGACGAATAGTATTAGAAAGATAATGTGATACTCGATTACTCGTGTATTATTTGATATTCATCCTTTATTATACTTAAAAATAGAATTCCTTCCTATAAAAAATGTACTTAAAATGAGTGACACTGTGTTTCAGAGTAGTATTTCTGAAGGCAAAATATGTGATACTCTTGTTTCAGTATTTAATCGAAAATGATAGTTTATAGTACCTTAAGGGCGTTTGAACCAAGTCCTAACCTCAAAATTGAATTCCCTCAGTTCACTCCATAAATACTGAAATTACATCTATTTTAGATAATTAACTAAAAAAGATGTAATTCCAGTATTTATGGAGTAAAATGAGAAAATTCAATTTTGAGGTTGGGTCCTTGTTCCAACACTCTCAAGTTTAATATTCAAAAAATAACATTTTTCTTAAATTTGATTTATTATTTAGATTAATCTGCATTGCAAGGGTGTCAATGTAAAAATTATTGGTATATATGCTTCGCAAGGAAACTAATTTTTATACCCCTACTCATGTTTTTTTTTAGTTCTATAGCATTAACCTCTTTTGATATTACGACGTTATGTGCATTACAAGGCTGTTTATTGTAATATTGTTTGTACTGTAATGCTAATTTAATATTAAGAATTTCATATAAGTTAAATACAGTATTTTGCCAAAGACAATTTGATAATTTGCCAAAAGCAAAAAAATCTGAGAACAATAGTATCACAAGGATAATGTGATACTCGATTACTCGTGTATAATTTGATATTCATACTTTATAGTGCTCAAAAATAGAATTCCTACATGTACTTTCCTATAAAAAATGTACTTAGAATGAATGACACTGTGTTTCAGAGTAGTATTCTGCAAGTAGAATATGTGATATTCTCATTTCAGTATTTAATCGAAAATGATAGTTTATACATCGTTAATGTTTTACCAAATATATAGATATGTAAAACACTAAAAAGGAAATAAGTAATAAATTAAGATAAACTGAAACTTTCATTGTTTTATTCAAGGGTTTTGTATAAATAATTCATGTATTATTTAATAAAATACTTTTTTGCAATATGCTTCTCATCGTAAAGAGCATTATATATTATAAATTAGCAGCAATGTAATCTCTTTTTGCCATTCCTTCTACTTCATCTCTCTCATTATTAACTTCCTCATTAGGTTCTGGTTCATCGTTCTCGACTTCGGCACCTTCCGCAATATAAATTTCAATATCTTCATCAATGTTCCGCAAGCATATATTGTGAAGTACACAACACGCCAAAATTGTGTATGGAATTAAGTCTAGACTATACATGTCTAAAAATTTCAAACGCCGAAAACGTCCTTTCAAAAGAGCGAATGCTCTTTCTATTACTTGGCGAGTTTTCGATAATGTAGTATTAAAGTTCGTTCGAATGAGTTCTTGCTCCTGAAAATTAAACATCAGATTAATTAATTAAATTAAATAATTAATTCTCAACAAAAAACGTAATATTTGACATTTCAACACAAAAAATATTTTAATTTTAAATCAAAAACAGTTTTATCTAACCAAAAAAGAAAAATTTCCAACAAGAGTTGAAATTTCAAATAAAAATGATATTGCAGTCAAGCGAGAAAATAAATGTCAACCAAACCGTTCAATTTTCAAGCAAAACGATTAATTTTTAATCAGGAAGATTAGTTTTCTATCAAAAAGGACGAATTTTCCAAAAATACGTGCATTCTAAAATGAAGAAAATTTCAACTAACTTTTTAAATCCAGTCACAACTACAATTAAAAACAATAATAAGGCTATCGAAAAAATTCCCTGAATTAAAAAAAAATTCCATGACATTTCCAGGTATATAAAATTTCCCTGACAATCCCAGGTTTTCTAGGTGAGAAGACACCCTGTATATCGTTTATTTTCAATAGTTTAATTAATTCAAACTTTATTTTTTAATATATATTTTATAACAAATATTTTGACTATCTCAGAATCAAAGGTTGCAGTATCTATAAGACCTTTCTTTGAATCGAGAATCATAAAGTACTTTTTCTTTATGAAAATGTAAACTCGAAAGTTTCTGTAATTTTTTACTCAAAATTTGTCCATTAAAAATAAATAATCTTTGGAATTTTTTGGGGTAAACAAATTAAAAACCATTCCAAAAAGTTTAAGATCACAAAATTACTAGATACTTACAGGTGGTAAATTTGCACGATTAAAATAAGGAGGTATACACCACGGAAGTACTGGGTAAGCTTTATCACCAATTATATACTCTTCGTTTGGAAATAAGGCTTGTCGGTTTGCTTGAACATCTTTATATAAATCAGAATTTCTAAAAACCCGCAAATCACCAACCGAACCCGGATATCCAGCAAAACAATTAGTAAAATAAAGATCTCTGTCACACACAGCTTGCAACGTCAGTGCATGAAACTTTTTGCGAGTAATATAATACTGCGAATGAACCTGCAAATAAATGATGAGAAAAATATATACTTCATCAAAAACGTGCTCAGTGCTTTTTTGCATAATTGAAACGTAACTATCAATAAATAATTTTGCAAATTGTATACCCTCGTGAAAAGAAAGACCAACTTTAGATCACAGTATAGGCAGGTATAGTCCTGTCCCGGCAGTTTGAACCCCCAATATCCCATCATTATGAAGTTCATCACGAGTCAGGACCATAACTATGGAGGGAGGGACAGAGTTCCATAAATATAACGGAAACTGGTTAAAGCCTCTAGATCTCATAAATGCTCATAAATCAGCCCAGGTTCTTTAGGACTTTTAGGTATAGCTAATCTGTTGATACAGGCAGCTATCCTTATTTCAGAGAGAGAGAGTGGTGTCTATTTCAATGCCCTCAAAATGAGGCAGGTATAGGCTGAAGGGAAAAGACCAGAAAAAGACCAAACGTGGTTTGAAACTGGTCTTAAAGTGATCTTAAGTTGGTCTTTCTTTTCACGAGGGTATACATAAGTTACACATACTTCTGGTGCTTTTATTTTGATGAATGATCCATCGACTGCACCAATAACATCCCTCAATCCTGCTATTCCCCTAAATTTTGCTTTCACCGTCACGAACTGATCCCCTGTTGACCAAACTATTATACGTGGAGCTATTTTATTTAGAACGTCCACTACTCTTCGAAAACATAAGTGTAACGTTGACTTTGAAAAATGAAATCTTTGAGCAACTGACCTTTAACACAGAATAATAATAAAAAGCTTTTATCTTGTTTATTACAATGGTTTTAAAATTTATTTGTTATAGAATTTTACAAAGATGCATGGATTTAAATTAGAGTGTACCTATAAGAGTCAGGCGTTGCCAATAACCATATCATCGACAGCAGTTGTTTTCGAGCCCGAATTGTGCAATTACGTGATAACTGCTCTCCTACCAAGTTTTCCAAGTTATCAAATGCATTCGGCTTAATCCAAAAATGTTCCTTAAATTGTCTTGCGTTAAATTGTAGAACAATTCTTTCAGCAAATCCTATTATTCGAACTGGCGTTTCTCATGGGCCTCGAACTTTCATTGAAATTTCCAATACATGCCAGCACTTTCCACCTCATTATCACTATCTTCATCACTTTCTAACATTGTTGCAAACATCATCGTTTGCAACAATAAATGGTTTGATGCAATTGCAGCAACAATAATTTTCTTTCGCTCCCTCTCCATTGTATGTTGTTATATGTGAACATAACCTGACAATCTTTGTATTCGCGGTATGATTCGCGCCAAAGCGTTTCACACGCACCCGTTCAAAGAACATCACACTTCGCAGTTCACTTTCGTAAACCACGCCCCTTTTCCAGGTTCACCCGACGAGTGCACTTGGTGAGAAACCTGAACGCTACCATAGAGATTTTTCTGTCAGCGTAAAAATCTCCGAATGGCGGTAATTTGAATGCTCGATTTTTTTTTAATAGAAAATTTAATGAGTTTCAAGTGATAGGCAAATGTATTGAGCTAAACATATTCATGGAAGAATAACGGTGAGGCGTTAAATAGATTTCCCCATGTTTTTATGAAAAGAAACAAGCACATGCAAATCAGCTGATTCCTCTCAAAGTTCTGTGTGCATATTATTCTTTTGCAAGCAATAGCCCGTACAAGTTTTGCGATATTGCACGATTTCTCATTCTTATAACCCAACCATTCCTGAAGAAGAACCCAACAAAATCGAGTAGACGCGAGAGGTTGACAACTCGTGAAGGCATGTGTACACGTGTAATGAAATCTCCTGAACACGGAGAAAAATGGAAGGTCATTTTGGCCATCTAGATGTGCAGACAGACTATATTGCAGGGTCAACTATAGGACAGCCTTTGAAGATGGCTAAAGCGACTATCTCTAGAAGATTGAAACAAGAGGTTCAAATCGATCATCTCAGAGTTTCGACTTGGTCATCTCGGACGGTCGACTCAAGCGTCATAGAGAGTTGAACCGATCATGAGAGATGGAGGAACTGATCATTATAAAGGGTCGAATCGCTCATCATAGAAGGTTGATTTGGTCATATCAGATAGTCTACTTCATTTCCTCAAACAGTCGACCTGCCCATCTTAGGGGGTCGATTTGATTATCCTACATTTTTTATATTTGTTGTCCTTTTCCTACTTATTCCAGTCTCTCTCTTATAAGAGACTGGGAATTATAAAATTAAGTGGGACCTATAAAACATATGAAATACATGGATTCTGAAAGCATTTTTTATTCTTTGTACAGAGTGAGGTGAATGAGACATAATTTGATATGCAAAAACAGTGCACATTGACAATATATTTCTGGGAGCACGAAAGGCTAAGGACACGGCACGGTGTCACACTGAATTGTAAGATTTCAAACATTGAAGTGAATTCAGAAACCAATTTCCCACATCTCGTTACTTTCTGCATCATCAATGAATGCTGAAATGTTTTGCACGTTTTCAGTTTGAAAAGACACGGTGACAACAAATTGATAGCTGAACGTCCAGTTACGCCTTCATCCTAAATCCCTTGGAAGCATCAAATTTGACGTTCTGTCTTATGCACTTCACTCTCCACGCATATTCGAAATATCAAAAAGCAGTTTAAACTTGTTAAAAATATGTTTAAGTATAATAAACAGCAAATGTAACGCTGAACGGCTCAATGACATTCATTGACACCGAAATTGCTCTGAACCACGGTGCTCCCAACTCTCGTATAGTGATGGACGTTTACCACCGTGCTCGTGCTCGAGCATGAGCAAGACCGAGCATGCTCGGTCATGACCGAGCAGAGCGAGCAAGAGCGGTCATTTTTTAATTTTAAGCAAAGGCAACGTGTTTAAACTATAACAAATAATTGAAGTAAGAATTTGAGACATCTCCTTTATTCGTATATATTTTTCAGCTCTTACAAATGTATATAATAATAAAATAAATAAAGAAATGCCTCTCTGACTGTTCGTAGCAGACGACAATTCAGGTAAAATTTTGGAATTTCGGCGGGCTATTTGAAATAATGTTTCAAAATATGTGGTTTATTTGATGAAAATGAAGTAAATTTTGGAATTTGAAAGTGAATTATGAGATATTATGGCATCTTATACTTCGTGGTAAATAAATTAAGTGCAGGAAATATGAATTTTCAAGTGCAGTCTGAAAATGAGATAGAAAAAAATTAGCTTGTATAAATTAAACATTTTGGAATGTGCTTCATTGTATAAAATTAATATTTATACAATTATTATATTATAATATAATTATTATTATATACAATTATTATCATTAGTCAGGTTCTGAACGTTTAACAACTCTAATAAAAAATGTATAAGGGTTAAACCACTTTTCCATTCACTTGTTCCTTCAATTAATTTCCTTTATTGTTGAAAACATTCCCAAATTATTTACTAGACCAGTGGAATTAGACATAAAAATCGATTCAATTAACAAAAATTCCGATGGTCTTCAACAAAATTATACACTTGTTTTTTTATATCTTGAACATAAAATACAATTTTGCAAAACGTGATTAGGTCGGCAATTTATTTAAAAAAATTAATTTGCAAAATTTGCCCTCCATTGCTCCACGAAAATTCAAAACTTTTTGAAAACTTGAATGAGTAATTATAAACTCAGTCACTATCCTGTATTAAATTTGCAAAACGTTCGTGATACGGCAACATTATTAATTATAAACAAATTATTATTTTATTAATCACTCCCCAGCGAAAATACAGAAGGTTTTGCAAAATGTTGTTTCTGCTTCTTTGCATTGAGAAGAAACTATTATATTATTTGCAGAACTGTACGAATAACGCAAATTATCGGGTTTTAAATTAATTTTGCATTTTTTGCAATTTGACTCATAAAATTCCTGCGAGAATTGCAAATGTTGCATTTTTGGGTAGCAAGTGTTGGAAATGTCGAAATCTAAAAAAGATTAAATTTGCAAAACGTTGCACGACCGGCAATAATATTAAAATTGTAATTAAACAAATTAGGTACTTTGTTAAACTAGCCAAAAAATACAAACGTTTCGAAAATCGTACTGAGTGATAATTAACTTAGTACTTACATCATATTCTCAAGGTGTTGCAAAAGGAACCTCCCAATTTCTCTTGTTTGTTACAGGAATGCAAAGAAAAGAATTAATAAAAATAATAGGTTTTTTTTTCAATGTCCCAAAAAAAAAACTGTTACAAAACAGTGCAAATTCAGAAAAAACCAAGAACTCACGAATGGCCTTTGAAAAATTAAAAAAGGTAAACTTTCTCAATCAATAACGGCGAAATTATAAATTAAAAAAATTTAATTTCTGAATATTATAATAGAAATTTTGTTTTCATAACTCAGTTATTGGAAGTTACACTTTTGATGTTTGATGGAGCGCTTTGAAAGTAGAGTTTCAAACCTTTAGAACAAAAATGCTACTCTTGACTCGTTCCACAGATATATCAAATCAAAATTACGGTAGATGCATTATAAAAATGGTCGTCTCTCGTCCCTCGATATGCAATACACTAAATAGTTACATGGGAGGAAAGTCAACATCGTTCTTTATTCACACTTGTCTTATAATATACAATTGTCTCAATTTTCAAAATGAATTGAAATTTTTAATCATGCTCTCATTACCTTATAAAAATTATTTAAAAAAATTATTCACTCATCAACAATTTTCACTCGAAAATTATATATAATGCAATGGATCGTAGTATTCGTCCCACACTGCGTTATCGAATCAAAAAGACCAGTATATCCGTTAGAAACTATATGGAACTCTTCAATAGTAAGAAAAAATCCTTTTGCAACACCTTGAGAATTTAATGTGGGGGATAATTAAAAAAAAAAGAAGTTTGTTTATCATTATCAATGTTGACACGTAGTAAACAGTTTGCAAATCTAATATGATGTTAGTACTAAGTTAATTACCACTCAGTACGATTTGCGAAATGTTTGTATATTTTGGCTAGTTTAACAAAGTACCCAATTTGTTTAATTGCAATTTTAATATTGTTGCCGGTCATGCAAAGTTTTGAAAATGTAATATTTTTTAGATTTCGACATTTCCAACATTTGCTACCCAAAAACGCAACATTTGCAATTCTCGCAGGAACTTTATGAGTCGAAGTGCAAAAAATGCAAAATCAATTTATAAAACGATAATTTGCGTTATGTATTTAGTTTTGCAAATCATACAATAGTTACTTGTCAATGGAAAAAAGCAATTACAACATTTTGCAAAGCCTTCGGTATTTTCGTTGGAGAGTGATTAACAAAATAATAAATTGTTTATAATTAATAATATTGTTGCATCACGAACTTATTGCAAATTTAATACAGGATAGAGACTGAGTTTATAATAACTCATTCAGGTTTGCAAAATGTTTTGAATTTTCGTGGAACAATGGAGGGCAGATTTTATTTTATGTTCAATATATGAAAAAACAAATATACAATTTTTTTGTAGACCTTCAGAATTTGTGTAAATTGATTAGCTATTTCCACGGGCCTATGAATACAATTTAAATGTATTCATATTCTTATTTCTAAACACATGACATAAAAAAATACATACATACTACTTAAATTACTTGCCAGAAATGATTGCAGTACTTCAATCTCAAACTCCAGTCATGTAAAATTAAGTAATTAATGTTAGAAGTGTTAAATTTATAACAAAATATACTAATTCAATTTATTTGAATAAAATAATCTTAATATTTATAGAATAGAATTTCAAATAACCCGCTAAATTCAGCCATTTTCTCCTAATAGTCGTCTGCTACTAACAGTCAGATGTACATTTTTTATATATTTTCAATTTTCTACATCTTTCTATGTACTGAAATGTGGTCATTATTAGAATAACAGGTTTAACTGTATAGTGCAGCTATTTTTATTACCAACGTACATTCCATTGATAAGAAATTAGAGAATGACCAGTCCTACTCGCTTGTGCTCGGTCATGACCGAGCAAAAGCGAGCATGCTCGAGCATGACGGTAAATGCACATCACTACTCTCGTATCCTTTCACACTGCATCCATCGCGTCGACAACCGGATTGGTTGAGGTTGGCTCGCGAATTTGAAATTATGAAATGTGAAAAGCAATTTTAAACAGCAAATAATAAGAGTAAAGTTATTAAAAATAATTCTTTGCTCACGAGAAGGACTTGTAAAGTAAAATTTAAATTATTTATTAGATTTTTTTCTTAAAAATAAATGATAGATTTTAATTTTTAAAGAAAGGAATATATTTTTCATCTTAAATATGAATTTACAATAATTCCTAATATTCTTATGCACTTCACATTTATCATTTGTTGTGAACATTTGACTTACACATTTATTCATTTTAAATAAACACGCCAACGGTAACTAATCAGGTTGGCCCTCCGCGATGGGTCATTTGCTCTTCCGTGGATGGTCGAAATGAGTGAAAACAAGATGATCGTATTTACCATCCCGAAAGGATACTTCGATTATCCCTGATAGTGAGTCTGACCTTCTTACAACGCTCAGACTGGCCATAAAATAAGAGTCTCTCTGACTATGTCGAACAAATTCTGAAAGGCTGTTTAGACCATCTAGAAGAACGGGCTGGCTCTATAAATTTTGACCCTCTAACTTTGACCATCCATTTTTCTCCGTGAAGTCTCCTGAAATATCTGAAATCTCTTGAAATATCTAAAGCCACTTGAATTCACCTGAAATCTCCTGAAATTTCTGAAGTCATTTGAATTGACATGAAGTCACGTGAAGTTACTTGAAATCACCTGAATTCATTTGAAGTCACTTGAAATATCTGAAGTTATTTGAATTCACATGAAGTCACGTTAATGCATGTAAAGTTACTTTAAATCACCTGAATTCATTTAAGGTCACCCATATACCACGTGGACAGTCTTTTCGAGGGGGGGGGGGCAAAAGTCCACGATTGTCCACGAGGGGGGCCGGGGAAGTCTATCCCAAGTCTACGTGGACTAAGGTGGTCCAAAATTTGTTTTGTTTTTTCAATTTTCATTGATCGCCCACAAATTTGTTCAAATCCAAAAAAAAAATAATGCGTTCAAAAAATGCCATTCAGAGGTTCCTCAAGCCCCGTATAGTTTAACACGTATTTTCCATAAGAAAGTAAAACGTTTTTGTAAAGTTCATTCAGAATCGTCAATATTAGGTGTATCGAGTTGACCCTAAAAGCTTTTCTACAGAATTAGCCATAGAATACGAATAGGAAATTCCGTTTTTAAATTCACCG
The DNA here is from genome assembly GCA_932195095.1 of Andricus curvator. Lineage (NCBI taxonomy): Eukaryota > Metazoa > Arthropoda > Insecta > Hymenoptera > Cynipidae > Andricus > Andricus curvator. Next base: position 2,910 of record CAKNYM010048432.1, on the reverse strand, counting down.
CCATAAGTCTGTTTTATAGGGTTCCAAATAAACCCCGTAAGTGAAAAATGGGGTATTGCGAGATTCTGGCGCTAAGTATTATTTTTTTGAGTTTTATTTTAGTAAATACTGTTTCTAATACATAAAATATTACTTCATACTGATAATTGAATGTTTAAATAGATTGTTAAACCAATTCATTGTTGTTTGTAGCCGTTTTATCTTAGAATATTTATTGTACATACATACATACATACATACATATATACATATACATCTATATATATATATCTATATATATATATATATATATATATATATACCCAAGCCCAAGGAGGTAGAGACTTTTTGGAGAGAGGTGTACAAGATCCCGAAAACACTAGAGTTGAAAGAAGATACTGAAAATATCATCCACTTCAAGGAGTTTTGCGACAACCTCATAAAATCTGAGGAGGAATGTCCATCAATCACTGCCGAAGAGGTGAAAAAAGCACTTAGAGGCACGAAGAACTTTTCCGCTGCTGGATCAGATTGTATCAAGAACTTTTGGTGGAAGCAGTTTACTTTTACACACCAACATTTGGCCCGCATATTCACGTCATATTTAAAGTCGGAGACGCCCATTCCGCAGTGGTTGGTGTTAGGACGCACTATACTCCTGCCAAAAAAAGGCAACTTGTCCAACCCAGAGAATTACAGGCCAATAACTTGTTTGAACACGCTGTATAAGATCTTTACAGCTGTCCTCAACAACAGGATTGTTCGACGAATTGAGCCTGTATGGCGAGAGATGTACGAACAACGTGGCTCGAAAAAAGGTGTAGCAGGCTGTCGAGAGAACCTGCTAATTGACAGATGTGTCTGTAAAGACGCTGCAGCCCATCAGCGCGTCCTGTCAATGGCCTGGATTGACTATCGGAAAGCTTTCGATTCAACCTCTCATAGACTTATCATCTGTCTGTTGGAAAGCTTGAAGGTACATCCACACATAGTGAGATGCATATAGAGATTGATGCCTCTTTGGAAAACTAGATTTACTATCTCATCTAGAAATTATCGTGTGACAACGAACAACGTCACCTTCCAGAGGGGCGTCTTTCAAGGTGATACCGTGAGCCCTTTGCTTTTTTGCATCACACTTTTGCCTCTATCTCTCGCACTATGAAATTCTCCTGGATACCTCTGTGGTGACACTAATCAGCGCGAGCATAAGGTCACTCATATATTTTATATGGATGACCTGAAGATCTATGCCTCTGGTAGAAGCAAACTTCCAACTGCTATAAATATTGTCAAGAACTACACAGGAGAGATTGGGATGGACTTTGGCTTGGACAAGTGTGCCAAAATTTATCTGAAGAAAGGAAAGATTACTGGCGTTTCCAAGGACCCTGAGCTTGTGGATATAAGTGTTATCAGACATCTTAATACTGGAGAGACCTATACATACCTGGGCGTGCCTCAAAACCGCATTCAGGACGTAACATCAGTGAAGGAGTCTCTCCGAAGCAGATACAAGCATCTTCTTCGACAGATTTGGTCTTCCAATCTGTCGGCGTTGAACAAGGTATCTGCGACTAACATGCTTGCCGTCCCGGTTCTACTCTACTCGTTTGGGGTAGTTCAATGGACGAAGAACGAGCTTAAGGCCCTTGATGTCATTACACGTAAGATCATGCATATGCCTAAAAGCCTGCATATCAATTCGTCAGTTCCGCGATTATATATTTCACGCCATCAAGGCGGACGCGGACTTTTGAATCTCCAGTGTCTTCATAACCGGATTGTTCTAAGTACAGCTTACATCGTTGCGAATGGCAGAGATCCTCTCCTAAAGATGGTCAGGAACCACGAGATGATTGGCGAAGGAGCGTTCCTTTACAAAGCCGCGGAGCAAGCGGCCGAGACCCTTGGCCTGAATTTTAACATCAGAAGTGAGGAAAGTGCATTACTTCATCTAGATGCTTCACTTCTAAAAACCAAAGTGAAGAAAGCAGAGGTTGAAAATTTTCACCAAGAGCTACTCGACAAGAAAATGCACGGAAACTTTCACAGAAATGTAGAAAAACAGTCCTTGTCGAAGGAGCAAACTTTTGCTTTCCTCAAATCATCAGGGCTTAATTCAGGTACAGAGGGTTTTATTTTTGCATGCCAGGATGGTGTCATTTCCACCTTAGCATACCATGAGCGCATTTTATGTCAAGAAGTTCCCAGTGATAGGTGCAGAGTGTGTCATGCACACGCTGAGTACCTAGAACACATACTATCAGGGTGTCCGACCCACGCGGGAACGACGTATATCTATAGACATAATGCCGCCCTAAAAGTGCTTTATTACCATCTTTGTCGCTCTTACGGTGTTGGCCGCGACCCTGCCCTGCCGAACGCTCCAAAGGAGATAGAGTCGATTGTTCAAAACGATAAGTGCCAAATTTTCTGGAACTACGATTTTCGGGCAGCAGTCTCCGTTGCGCACTCGAGGCCTGACATTGTTCTCCATGACTTCGAGAAACGAACTATATTCGTGATTGAATTCTCGGCTCCGTCCGAATACAACATCACTGCAAAGGAGAACGAAAAAGAGGAGAGGTATCAAGGCCTTAAAAGAGAGCTACAACGACTGTACCCAAAATATTCGGTACAAGTAATTGTCCTTGTGATAGTTGCTCTCGGAGGTGCGAAACTATCACTGGTTCGTAACCTTAAAGCCATACCCGCGTGCCAAAAATATGCCAAGGCACTTGCGAGATGGATGCAGAAGGCTGTCATCCTTGGGTCGCTTCGTGTCCTCAAGACACACGAGGGTTTCGCCGGCCTGTCGTTGTGATTTTGTTGTTGCCTATGACCACCCATGTCACGGTTGTGAGACGTGGCCATAGGTGTGATTTACCGCGTTGCTACTGGGGGCTATTGACATTTTCTTGGATGGCA